>DVZL01000218.1:0-26386 GCA_018236625.1 Lasaia peninsularis
TATTTTACACGACTTATTTTAACCCTATCTACCATAAACTACCACCGTTTCCAAACCTAGCCAGTCAGGAGAAGAAATGGCAAAACAAACTCCCGGCAACCAGATTATAGCTTCACTAGTTTGTACTACCACCGTTTCCAAACCTTAAGAAAATTATCGTCTTTATGGTCGAGCGTAGTCGGTGTCCGACTTTGACGCACGAGTTACGAGGTTCGACTTTCGAAGAGGGCAACTTGTTATATGACTTTTTTTTGTTTTTCTGAAAAATATAACTTTGCCAGATATTGGATTAATGCCCGATATGGCGACGGAGTTGCACAAAGTCTTAATATCATTTGCTAATTATGGATGAACAAGTACTCTCTACTACTGAAGTACTCTCTGCCTATCCATTCACGGATATGGGCGTGGTGATATATTTTTTAATTAATTTTATACAAGCTGTGCCCGCGACTTCATCCGCGTTTTTATTTAATTATTTTATTCTATACATTTCTAAAATAAAAGTAGACTGAGTCTTTCCTTATTACTTCTGCTGTCTGCCAGTGAAAGACCCGTCAATCGGTCCAACCGTTTCAGAAATTAGCGGTATGCTGTTTTAGTATTGCCTTGTAAACATACATACGCATCAAGTAAAAAGCGGTTATTTTAGTATTACATACACACACTCCAAATTTGTTTATAGGTATAGATATACATATTCTAACAGACCAAGCGAACATCGTACTATTTGTAAATGACAGCTAACATAAATTTTTATATAGTGAAATATTTTCTTTCCTTGCATTTTTTCATGTTTTTCGTCCTCCATTAAAAAAATCTATCCAAAACTCTTAAGTTCACCCAAACTTGATCATAATTGGCTCGTAAGTTTAGAGTTCATCACGAATATGTCAAGCGATGTTTATATAATACGAAAAATGCCGAGAAAACTTTCGATGCTTGGGATTAATTGCTCTTCTTTCAATCCCTTTTATTGGTGTATAATGTACAATTTACATATAAAGAAAATAAGAAAAAAACAGCCCGCTGAATTTCTTTTGCCGGATCTTCTCAGCGACTACCCGCTTTCTGATCCGGTCGTAAATTTTAGATTTATATAGACGCGTCACAAGAACCGCTTTTTAGGTCTGTGTAAATTGAAATGTTTTCTATTCTATTCATTGATTACAATGAGCAAATCTGGTGAACGAAATAGATCAATCTACCAACCGAACATACGGATTTAACCGATAGGTTTGGATTCGATTCCCGACGGGGACAAGCACTTGTGTGACGACCATAGATGTCTGTATTTCCGGGTCTATTTTCTCAAATTTATTCTAGTATCTGTTTAGGTATTTCTATGTATTAGTATTGTTGTTTAATACTTATAACACCAGCATATAATTTGCTTACTTTGGGGTTAGATTAATTTGTGTAATTTGTACAGGTTAATTTGTGTAATTTTATTTATTACTTCGTCCGCGTTTTTATTTAAATATTTTAGTCTATACGTTTCTAAAATAATTTATATGTCTCTAGAATAAATTTCTAAAACAAAAGTAGGCTAAGCCGTTCCTTATTACATCTGCAGTCTTCCAGTGAAAGTCCCGTCCAAATCGGTCCAGCTGTTTCCGAGATTAGCGGTTACAAACAGACAGACAAAAATTCTAAAAAATATTATTTTGGTATATGTTATTTTAATATTACGCACAGACACTTCAATTTTATTTTATTTGTATAGATTTTGTTAGTGCAATATTCATAAACATCTCTTCCACAGAGGTTACGAAGAGGGAAGTATAATGTCAGTGCGGAAGACGGAAATGTGGCGGGTCAGTTTTATGAACGCACCTTGAAACAAGAATTCATGACCTAGGCTGGACGGCGGCCATGTTTTTTAAATTTCCTCTTTCTTATCTCGATTTGATAAAACTATATACCTACGTCACTATCGGTGGAGCCTGCAAGGTCCTCGTGCCGTATCGTCATGCAAGATTTGTACAGTTTTATACACCATATCTTTACGCCAAACTCCTAACATGGAAGGCAGATATAATCCCCACATACTTGCCTAGCTTCCCTTGTTACAAACGCGCCAGTCTCTTAGACTCTTAACAACTCTCGACGAGCAATTTTATTTATAATTCATAATTTTTTTCTGTATGTATATACTGTTTTATGTATCTCATATAGCTTATCCACGCGTTCATTTATAAGAAGCATCGCATGCGAGTTTTTTCCTCTTTTATGCTTGATATGAATAATATAATCACATATAATGCTTCGCATATGCGAACGTGAGTTTATGACACGACGTCATCTGCTGCTCTCTGGAACTGGATATTAGACGTTTCTCCTTCTTTCCTAAAGCCATTATGGCAAACTATTGAGATTGCTCTTTCAGTATAGTTGTGGCACTAAAATGGCGCTTATTAAGTTATTTATAATGATACTACGCGTACTTCCAATAAAGATGCTGATATTTTACAACTTTATAAAGGTTTGAAACTTATAAGTGCCATAGATTACTGATACAACTATAGTTTTTGTTCAGTGTTTTAACGAGACTTGTTAATGTTACATTGAGGATTAATTCTATGTTCAAAAATAATTTAAATTATCGTTAATTTAGTAAATTTAGGTCATACGACGTCGACGCTCTCATCATCATCCTCAATGTGACACCAACACGAACGTAGCGGAGGAAAAGAAATAAAATATGTGAATAAATTTTTACAAGTTTGTTTTATTTTAATTCGACAACCTGTCATTATATTAACAAACAAATGACTGAGCACTCTCACATACTCACATTACACACATAACACACCGCGACCGGCGCTGCATTGCATTATAAATTATACTTATATAGTCTTAAATTATATTTCAGTCTATTGCGCTCTCCTCGTCCCGCACCGGCCACGCACGCACACGTCTTAAAAGAATTATCACATATATATTAAACCGATTTGCGAACGATCATTAACTACACAGTTTATTTAATTTAAAGTATGTCGGGGTGGGGCGGCGGAGTCGAGCGGCTCCGCGGGCCGGCCTCACGCCTCCAGCATGCGCGGCATGTACGGCGGCGACGGGGACTTCTTGGACAGGTTCAGCGGCGCGTCCGCCACGTCCACCTGCAGCGCCAGCGCCGGCTCCCCGCGCCGCATGTACTGCTGGATCATGTCCGTGCGCTTCAGCTGCTCGGGCGTCATGCGCGGGCCCTCCATGAGGCTCTTGGCCAGCACGGAGTGCGTGGACGACAGCGAGGCCCGCGCGGGCCGCGCCGGGCTGGCGGTGAGCGGCGGCGGCGGCGCCGGCTGTGGCGACGGTGACGGTCGCGCCGGCCGCGCCTCCGCCTCGCCCGCGTCCCGCCTCATAGCGCGGAACTTCTTGTGCGGCTTGTAGGCTTCGTCCATTAGGGAAGGCGTATCATACAGCGGCGGCGCCTCCAACACGCGCTTGAGCACGGGCATGTCGTCCGCGGGCGCTGGCCGTCTGTCTTCCAAGTGTTCCTCTAGGGATGACCGCGGGCTTGAGCAGCCCGAGCCGGGGCCTACTATTCTTTCGTGTTTCTCATTGCCAGATTCGATGCCGGAGTCGGTTGGCGAATCTAGCTTGCGATAACGAGGCGGCGGTCGCACCGGCGTTACTGTGAGACCGTTGTGTGCGAGGTGTGCGACGCCCAGGGCCTCCTCGTCCACCGACCCTCGCGAGTCCAGTCTCCGCCGGCCCGCCAATGTGGCGGCCAGCAGAGGTGTGCCGCAGTCACCGATGGCTTCGCCGGATTCGCTGCTGGATACGGAACCGATCGGGCTTCGAGCCGACTCGTCGGCACCGGAATCTGCCCAGGGACACATTTCTTCGTCACCCCACATTTGCTGTCGCAACAATTCCTTGTGTTCGGTTCGGAAAACGACTAACTTTTCTGTGTGTAAGGTGCTAAGCGTTCTTAGATCTGGCAACGTGTCCATCAGCTCTCGCAGGAATCCCGGTCTGTCGGGTCTATTCTGTGAGACTACGGTCTGTAGGCAGGCTTTCAGCCGCGAATGCATCCTTTCTACTAATTCTATATTACGTAATCCCGGTCGATCTGGCGTTATTAAAACTATGGCGCAGAAGAGACCGATCTCGGCGTCCGATAAATTCATGGAATTCATGCGTTCCGCAAACTTAAAAGTAGAATCCACAAGGAAACGCGCATTGGCGCCACTCTGGATAGAATCACGTTTCATTAGCTGTCCATTTAGGCAAATTATGCTATTCAGAGGAGCATCGAACATACAAATGAGACGCACAAATAAAGCATCAAAAAGTCCACTTTTTAACAAAGTAAATTTATCATCTTGCGTGAGTAACTGGAAGCCGGGGATGAGACCGGCAAAGTCTATAACACCACGGATCACATGAGCAAAACGTTGAGAGAATTCTTTTTCCGACTGTAACTCGGGCGCCGGGTTGAGCGGACACGCCTGCAACAAAAGAAAGAGCACGTTAATTAAGTTCGTACTACCAGCGACCCCGATTCGGTATCGAAAACAAAAAAAAAGTATAATCGTCAAATGAAAGTGATGATTACCAAAGTAGGTTGTGAGTAGGTGGGACAATCGCGAGCTCGAGCGCGCATGGCGGCCACCCGGTCGCGGGTGAACTCGCAGGTGTCGAGGTGCGCGCGCACCACGCGCGCCAGCAGCCGCGGTGCGTCCTCCAGCTCCGCGGCCGCCGCCTGCTCGTGCGCGCGCGACGACGACGATTGCTGCATGGCGGCCAGGATGCGTGCCTTCTCCCTTTTGGGTACGCGACCAAACCGTACCGCTGCAACAATACAAACATAACCTTAGAAATACAAAAACACATCCAGTAACTTATATTAGAAAACAAACACTGACTCTTCCTGAAAATGCATGTCTTCCTGAATGTCAATGATTTTAATTGTGCCTCGTCAATACAAAAGGATATAAATGCTCTAGTACGAGTGAAATCTAGTCTGATTGGCTGATGGTGGACTTGAATACTGTTCCTATGTCCAAGTAAATGTAAGTGTCGCACTTGGTTTAGCGGATTTTTATAGGCGGTAGAGTCTATTATCCTGTGCTTCCAGAATATTCCAGACTCTAACGACGGGATTGTTGAGCAAGGTCGTGGCAAAGCATTAAAACTCGTAGTGCAGCTGTCGCGAGGCGGGCGCGGGAACAAAAAGCCATGTGCACGCGCAGCTGACGAGGGTTAGAGTTCATCGGCCGTCGCAATTAGCGACCCTCGTTGATGCCGCAGTCGGGGTTCGGACTAATGCTGGTGAACTAGTTCCAAAGGCGAGTGACAATGCGCGTATCGCGAGGTCATACTAAAAAGTGTTACGACTTTCTCGCGCTAGTATGCTTCAGATTGAAAGGTAGTATGCGACGGGGGCGGGCTTGCCGCTTATGGCGTTCGTGTTCGCGAACCGGTGAAAGTGTTTGCGCTCTCAGCGCACGGTTGAAAACGAAAGCGGAGAGCGCCCTCTCGCCATTTCTCCCGACTTTCCCTGACTAAAGTAGGACACGCCAGATGGCCGGCCCATTGTTCCTCATTGGCATTCTTCATTGTATTACAATATTACAATTCAGATAGCAGATTCATGATATTGAAATTGTTTTTAGAATCACTATTTTGCTTTTGATATGATTGTATACAAAATAATTATGATATAAAGATGAAATTGAAATTTTGAATACTTTGATTATTTGAGTAATAAATTTATTCATACCCCAAAAAACAGCAAAATATGATAAATAAATCTTGTAAGAAGCAATATAAAACCACTATTATTGTAATAAATTATTATTTTAAATTAATGACTATAAATAAGTGATATTAAAAAAGATAGATATAAAGTTGTTTATTATTAATGATCTATATGCCATTAAAAATTGATTAAAACAAAACCATCATAGGTAGGAAAAAACTTAACATTGCATTATTAATTGAAATCGAAATATTTAAGTGATAACATAGTAAACTTTCATTATTTGAAATCAATGTTTTAAATTGTTATTTTGTTGATAAATATTTTTTGTAGAATATTGTTTTTAAAAGCTAGTACCAAACACTAATTACTAAATTTGAATATTTATCTTTTCATAAAATAAAAAAAAAACAATAATACGTACGAGCATTATGATATTTGACAACTCCATTAAGTATCCCTTTAAGGATTGGTAAATCTTCACCCATATCCGAGACCATATTTTTCACTAGGTAATTCACAGCCAAAGGCCACTGATAACTAAGTTTGGTAACTAAAGTATTTTATAATTAACAAGTGTCACATATCACGTCAGGTTTATAGCACTAAACACTGAAATCCGACATCCAATGTTTTGATTTGCACTGTTTTATTTAACTTGCAGTTGTACGATGTGAGCGACGCTCGGATTCTCGTGACGAACTGAGGTGCGAGGAACTAACATAGCGATAGTAATGAGGGCTGACGACCGATGCGCGGGCCGGACTCCCTCGCACTGCGACGGCGCGCGCTCGCCAACCTTGAACTTGAGGAGGAGGGGCGCGCGGCGGGAGGTGGGGGGAGAGGGGGTCAGCGCCGTCAATAAACTCCGCGCAGGCCCCTGCCCCCGCCATCTCTCCTCAAACAACTGTTCTTACCATTCCTAATTCTACATTTGAATTTTTCGAATCAACACCTGATTTCCGTTATTGTTAATAGACAATTAGAATGAATTTTTCGAATCAACTCCTGATTTCCGTTATTGTTAATGTGCAACTAGAATGGATTTTTCAAATCAACACCTGATTGTCGTTAATGTTAATGAATATGAATAAATTAAAAAAAAACGAATCAACACATGGTTTTCGTTAGTGATAGGCTAGAATAATCACAAAATTTAACGAAACCTCTATTGCTTGGTGCTCTTATTTAAAAATACGTGACTTAAATTGTTATTTTTTGTATTAAATAATGATCACGAAAGTATTTTTACAAAATCTATACCTAATATCAAAAAAGAAATAAAAATAAAAAAACCGTTTTGTTTTAAAATATTTAAATTCTATAAACAACGCATAGGTATATTATAATCATATAATAGGTATATCATAACATTATTTAAATGTTGTTATAAAATTTCATAATTATTTTATTTAACTAATATCGATAAAGACTACTCTTTTAAATGTCAATTATGAAACAAAAATTAATTTTTTTTAATGATTTTAATATTATAAACAACAAAAAATAGTATTAATTAATTAATATTTATCACGTTTGATAAGACTTAAGGATAATAATATGCGCATCTAAAGGTCACGTTTCTACTTCAATGTATATTGCAGCACGCCATCTAGTATCGAGCGGACGAACTAATGATAAGTTGATATAATATGCAAGTTGTGTTATGATAAATCGAAACAAATAATTTTACATAATAAATTAATTTTAGATGGTATTTGTTGTTTATCAAATTTTTTTTTAATATTTCACATGTTCTACATTAATTAACTTTAATGCATCATATCAAAAATAAACTAGCATATTGTGTGACCCACATAGTAGAGCATTGAATATTTTTTAAGCCTATATGCATAAATATGCATGATGCATGTATAGATGCTATATACTTCATAAATAATATACATGTGTAGCAAAACTCTCGGGGGTATTGAACCGCATTACGAAAGTGAAAACGCAAATTTCACTTTCGCGCTTACGAAATGCACCTTTCTCTGCTTTCACCGCGCGCGGTTCGAGTTGTGGCGTTATGCATAAGCGAGCGGGAATGTCGCAACGAGCGGAGCGGAGCGCCGCGTACGGGCGTCGACCCGCTTAGCGTGCGCTCACCCGCGCTTGCATAACCGACCTCCCACACCGTCCTCGACCGCCCGCGCCCCGCACCCCGTACCTCACGCCTCGCACCCCGTACCCCGCACGCGAAATAGGATCTGATTGCGGAGCAGCACGCGCGTTCGCACTTTACGCGTCCTACTTGGCACGCCGAGATCATACAATATTGCGGAGATTGCGCGAATGACCTTACTTTAAGGATTGCAAATATCATTTCTAATGTTCTGATATTTTCCTTTCAAATAATATAATATTCATTTCTGTCATTTTTTTCTATTTCAACTTTTTCAAAACATATATTTTTATTTTAAAGTAATTGCTAATTTTAGGTGGTCCTAATTATTAATTTTTAAATAACAATTTCAAAACAAATATTTGAAATGTCACACTAATACTTAAACACACAAAATATAACTTTCGTAAAAATATTGATATTGGAATAAATAATAAGTAATTATTGCTAGATTTCATTTCAAAAATTTGATGAATTATAAAATTTATTGTACTATTTATTGCAATATCTTGAGTGATAAAAATATAAATTTTGAACTCACCATCTCTGCTCATGCCGACAGCTATGCATTTCTTCAAACGGCAATATTGACACCGATTTCTGTTAATTCTCAATATGGAACACTGCTGGTTCTTTGTGCAGGGCCTGTACTGGATCTTCTGTTGTATGGATCGGCGGAAGAAGCCCTGGGGATCACAGCTACAGTTAGAGTCACGTTCGGGTTCCGAACATTCGTCGCTCGAGCAGCCGGAATCGCTGGACTCCCGGCGAGCCTCCAGCATGCTCACTAATACCGAATGCCGCTCGCGCAGCTCTGCGCCGCACGCCATACCAAGCACCATTCACAAAGCAAGCACGACTCCTAACACACTACACTAGAACCGCCGCGAGCCCTATCCACTGACTATTGTACGTAACGGGTAGTGCCCAGGCTGCGCTGCACCGACACGTGTGATAGCTGACGGCGAACTGTGCGGGCGCTGCGGTGTACGGCGCACAGTTACCCGCGCGACCTACTTGCCGGCCGCCGACCCAACCGAGAAAGTGAGAGTGCCCCGTCCCCCGCGCCCCGCCCCTACTCGCTCGCGCTCCTAACGGTCTACGCCGCTCTAGAATGTGCCGCTGCCGCTGCACCGGTGCGCCGGATATAGGCCGGGCGCATCCCGGCGCGCGTCGCGGCGCGAGGGCGTTCACCCCGGGTCGTCGACCATTCGATTGCACAATAACGATACCTCCCTCCCTCCAGCCTTTCGCACACTGCATCGTCCGGGAGCTAGGACGCGGCCAGCTCGGAGCAACGACCAGCTCGGTGACGTCAGGTGCGCGTCACGTCCTACCTCAATGCGCGTGCGCTCCTCGCTATTCGCTAGGGGTGCTCTAATTTAATTTACTGGATACGCTCGGTTGTAAAGTAATGAGCTTAGGCGAGTATACATCATGTTACAAAAAACATTACGTGGTAGACGTCGCGTGTGTAACGTCTTTATTATATAACGCAGAAAGCTAATTTGTTTTAATTGTTTCTTTCTATGTCAGTGATAGTTCGGTACATAATATATTTTCCACCCTGAGTGGGCGCGAGGAGGTCTGTACTCTGTTATAAGTGCGTCGCGGCCGGGAGCCTCGGGTCGGTGGCCCAATTTTGCTCCGCCATCGATCCATTGTGCGCTATACGAGTGGCCCATAATTGGTCGCAGTGCGGGCACTGACCGCCCGAACGGTCGTTGACCTGCCGCGAAAACAAAACCTTTTCCAAACTCGTATATCATAACTATTGTATTAAATATTTACATGAATTATAGCCATACTCTGTTGAACTCTCAATTATTACAATATCTTTTCAATTTGTAGTATGATTTGCAGTGTTATATAATCTTTATTTAATAAATTCAATTAATTTTATCTAAATATTTAAATCAAATACTTTTATATGTTTATTTTATGTTTTAGTATTTTGTGACTTATTTAAAAACAAATTTTACATTTCGATGTAAAAGCTAAATGTTTTATAATAAATAGTAAATAATGGGTGATATACTTCTAAAAGCTCTATGAATGATATTAGAGTGTCTCGACAGGTGTATTTCGTAAATATCTTGCAAAAAATGAAGGTAATACCTAAGATCATATAAGGTGAAATCAATTTCGTAAACTCGATGTGGGTCGACTTCCTTCTAGTATTTCGAACATAGCTGCTTACCCACCCGCGGTAACCAGGCCAATATTTTTTGTTTTTTACATTGACACACTTTTGCATTTATTGTATTTCTTATGTTTCGAAACGAAATCGTCACTTTTTCAATGTTACCCTACATGCTGATTACGGCACCTACATTCACTTGCAAAACTGTGTTCTGTGTGTTATTTACTATATTCACCGCTTCGATTATATACCGCCTTAGATTTATAATATTTTGTCAATCGTAGACATTTTCGTTTGATTTAAATAAAACATTATTTTGATTTCAAGTTTGAGATTCACTTTTTGAATAATAAAAAAATTTACTAAATTTTGGGCTTATACTAGCATCAGCAAATTTTCCGTATCCGTATTGTACTGAATGGTATAATCAAGTGAATTAAAAGATGTTAATCGTTCTTTAACGACCTGTACCTAGAGTATTAAATACTCGGCTACTACAACCTCCTTACTGGAAAACAACAGTGACGAGCATAAAATTTGTGGCAGCAGAAATTGAACAACGACATAAAATTATTTAATATTATATATTATAATATATGATTGAACTAATAACATTCAGATTTGAAAATAATATTCTAGAAAGGGCACGCAGAGGTACATGTGCACCCACGATTAGCCAGCGATATTAGATCCCATGATGTGACAGTGGCGAGGTTATGTTATGTTTTTCAGATCAACTGAAAAAAATCTAAAAAAAACCTTCCAGAGAATCGAACCCGGGTTCACTCGATCACAGAGACGAATGATATATTATGAAGAAACCTGGAACAGAAGTTACTCCACCGAGAGTATGACAGACGAGTGAGACATCGATTTATTTATAGTAAATAGGACACGACACGTGCGTCCCACTCTAATGAAACTAAAGCCATTTAGATTTAACATTTGTGCTATTGTTTAACAAATATTAATTAATAGTTAATGAGAACAGTGCAATAAACTCATAAGTGTTATACGATGTATATGTACCTATATAATAAAATAATACGAACACGTCAGATTGTGTTAGAATACAAGTTTCTCGGGTGTATATTTTATTATGTTGTGTTATCTAATTATTACTTGTATATTTCTAATAATATATTGCCAGTTAAATTAATTTTTACCTGATATGTTTTGTAAATAATATTCTGGAATAGATCACGCATATTATTACATTTTTTTATATCTCTTGTAACTTAATTTAAAATTAGAATAATCTCAATCTTAAATTAACTACATGTTTTCATCAAGCATAATCTAGACTAAGAATTTGTTTTAGAACAATCCAACGCAGTGTCCGATAACCGATTGGCAACTGCAATATTTGCATTTGTCAAATACCTGACTTAAAATTCAAAATTGTTCTTTATTTATTTAAATTTAGAACGAACTCAATTCCAATTTATCCGTTTTTACCCAGAACATTCTAGAATAGGTTTTTGTTCTAGAACGTTCCAACGTAGTGTGCGACATCCAAGTCGAATGTTTGTATTTGTCTCGGCAGTTTATTGCGGCGGGTAACGGTACGCGGCCGGTGACTGCTCACATAACATCGGTTCAAACAAAAACGCTGACGCATTGATTGCCTGTTTAGTTTCTGAGGAAGCCCGAACCCACGACAGCTAACAAACCGCTCTACGTGCTTGTTTCCAGATGTTTGTTTGATAAGACCATTGACTCATTCCTATGATTTACGACTCATCTACGACCAATACGTTCTCGGAATCACTAATAACCAATCGAGGATAAGATATGGCGAACTAGTTTTTACGAATTCGAACGTTCTTCCTGTTATTTGTTTTATTGTACCGTTTTACCGGCACCTGTCTTTGTAATATGTTTATTATATGTTTATATAGAATTTGTACTATTTTGTAGAGGAAGCTAGGTTAATGGTGGAATTGTGGTATTTTGCACTTGATACTCTTTGCCTCCCCGCAAAAGACCTATTGTGGAGATATGTGTATATGTAATATTTATTCACACTATACAATCTTACTAGTTTCTTTCGATTTTGGCTACGGTAATAAAAATATGGTAATTTGAATAGTTTAAATGATTTATAAACTTTTTTTTTATTTGCAGATCATATTTTTTGTGATTAATTTATTTTATATCAATATAATAAACTGTATTAATAAAAATATAGCCAGAATTAAATGTTGATAAAAATAAATTGTCTAAAACTTAAAAAATACATTTCTAGAACAATAAATGACAGAACTATCTTGGTATAATTTTATTTAATATCAATTCAAGTGCACTACACATTATTATTTGCTAATTTAATTAATAAAGTATTTTATTTTATTTAGGCTAATTGCATGTGTATTATGTATTATTCCATGTGTATGTGTATTATGTATTTATGAGTTTAAGTATCTTGTACTAATTTTAGTCACAGCAAGACAAACATAAAAAATGGGACATATATCAAAATTGTATTGTTATTCACGTATTTATGAATCATAAGCATATTCGGTAAACACGTACTTTGTGCAGGAAATCGTAAACCGCAACGTGGGATGCTCTCAATAAATAACAAATGCGACGGGATCAACGAACTTTCGAGCTGACAGTTCAAATTTAATGTGGGTTACGTTCATGTTGCGTACATACATTCGTTGGTCGAGGCGCTCTTAGCAAGGAGAGGCTGGGGAAAAGGTGCTAGCGCGAGGTCGACGACCGGCCGCCCTGCACCGCGGATCGGTGCCGAAAAATAACCGACCTACTCGAACAAATATTTCGGACACCGCGTGAACAAAGAACTGGGAATTAGTTCTCATAATAAGGAAAACCGTTAAGCAAATTTATATTTTGTTACATTTAGTCGGTGAGGTGACTATATTGCTTTAGGTAAGCAATGAGGCTATTTTCAAATATTATTTTTTTAATAAAAACATGTTTCTAGCTTTGTTGTTTGTTTTTCACCATAGCAACAGTGTGGTAGTACCACCACCATAGGTTACATTATTTATAAACAAGTCGACTTTAACAAATATACAATAGGATTTAATAAGAATTAGATCTTTAGAGAGAAGCCAAGGAAAAAGTTGGAATTTTGTAGAATATAGGTATGAAAAAAATTATACCTTAATATTTAATTTAAAATTTTATATTCCACTTTTAATAAGTTATTTGTATGTAGTTAATGTTTCATAAAAGAATCTAAAAACCATCAAATATAAAACAAATTATGAATTAAACTATGTAACATGAAAAAATAAATTTACTTTTTAATTATTTGTTAACACAAAGTTCTAGTGTAATAAATTAAAACAACTAATGTTTAATTACGTTGCATGTGTTTTTGGCATAACTATAAAATATTTAATAAAAATATAAGTTACTCATAACAATTAAGCCGAAGTGGTTTAAAATTAAAACGTCGTTATAGTTTATTATAAAAACCTAGAATAATAAACACGAGGTCGTTGATCTCTGTGCGTACGGACACACACCCCGCGCTCGTAGTGAGTCGTAAAAACCATTCATTCAACATTTTTCGTTAGTGTAGTGTGCAACTACCGTGAGCGATGACATTTTGATACAACGCCACCTGGCGGCAAGTAGCCGAACTACTTGTTTATGTTTTATACAGACACCGCTAGTTGGCGCTAGAGTGGCGAAATTTCCTAAACATGTAAACCTAACTTTATTTTTTTATTATAATATACACAATTTAAATTACTTTGTTACTAGAATTTGCTTTTTAATTATTAACAAATAGGTCAAAAAATTGATAATTATGAATAGTTACGGTAAGGTGGTTCTATAACAGCTTGTCAGTGCGCGACTTACAACTTGAAGCATAAGGTTGGTCGTGCACTTGCACTTCTATTTTGCGTCATTCTCGTGACACTTTCATATATTTACACATGAATATTGCGACCTTTACGCGGGTCAGGAGTCGGCTTGAATCACAATAAATAACGACTTTTTTACTGTCACGTTTTCGCAAATTTTATGCAAAATTTATGTAAACTGAAACGTTTATATTATTAACATAATAAATACTATATTTTATTCGCAAATCACGTTTGTTACGTGTTTTTATAGTCAGTATACAATTATATGTATTATATTGTATGTAGCTTAGGTCTGTCCCAGAAGAAACTCTGTCCTAACTCTTGTTGTTCTGACATATTCGTCTCGTCTCAAACGTGGTTCTAATTTCGAGTAGTGTTTTTACAACACTTTATTAGATTTTCTAAATAATATGATAACAACTAAAAATATAATTTTATGTACTAGAATAAAAAAAAAACTATAAGTTAGTTTATTTTTTTTTTGCAAAAACAACGTAATGTGAAAATAGAAAAAAATGTTTTTTTTATTTGTTTTTTATTTTAATTTTGTTTTGATTTTTGACCTGTATTAAAAAGTATGTCATGTTAATTTTCAATTACATTAAAAGCTATCTAGTTTGACCTTACGCGACTGGTTCCCGTGTGAGTTGTCTTTACAGGTGGCACATAAAAAAAGAAATAAAATTAGGGCGCAAGGGTCTGTCCCGGCGACCAAGGCCAACAGGTAGTTTCACACGTTCCAATCTTCAAATATACAAAAAACATCGTCAAAAGCTTCTAAGTACTCTTTATAGATACAAAGTATTATTGTATTATAGATTTGAACCCTTACTTATTTCTATAATAATAGATATAATAAGGTCTATAATTTGATTTAAAGCTTTAGAAATACAGAGGCATAGTCTCATCAAAATGCTTAGTTTCACTTAACAGAGAAAGCGGTTCGCCGAACGTAAAGTGTTTTCATATTATGAACAAACGTATATTACGTAAAACATTAGTTATAATATTCTTGTCGTCATGTCAACGAACTTTGTACGAGTAAAAGAACGGAAAGAAAATATTAAAGCGCAGCCGAAAGTTATAATTAGATTTTGTTTATCATAGAGATAGGTATCTATTAAGGAAGGATTGTCTAAAATTCATCCGTTTAACGAGAAAAATAGAAGTAAGTAGCGGTTAAAAGCTCAAGTGACGAATAACTGTTTTGATTTGTTTATACATTATTAAAATAGTACATACTACTACTAAATGCTACTAATATAATAAACGCGGAAATTTGTAAGTATGGATAGATAAATGTATGTTTGTTAGCCTTCCACGAAAAAACAACTGAATGAATTTGTGGGAAACTTTAAAATAAGATAGCTTATACTTGAGCTTACATAGCCTACTATTTAACCGACTAAATTGAAAAAAGTTTATATTTTTACGCAATACGTATTGTAAGTCGGGAAAAATTCTGCGCTTTGATAATTCACGCGATCAAAGCCGTGGGTGGAAAGCTAGCAGTACATAAATTATCGTAAGAGGAATCGAAGGCAATATCAAAATACCACGGTCAACCTTTGTTACCGAAGCCTACAGAGATTGTCTTCCGCATGTTTCGACCTCGATAATAACACTAGGACACTGAATTACTTTCAGTTTAGGTTCCAATGATAAACGGTATTATTGCCATATTTTTAGGGCATTCAGGAAATAGTATTCAGGTTGTCCGTGACATTATTAATGGTGGGGAAACATAATTTAGTAACTGTCTCGGCGAACTTCGTGTGTAAAATAGATGTTGATTCTTAAGCTTATTTCAGAGGAGTTCAATTATAAACACTGTGATATGGTAATTTTATATAAGATTAAGCTTATATCAACGAGGTAATAGGTCAACACGGTAAAGAACATCAGATTTCTAAATAAAATAAGTTAAAATAACCCTTTAATATGCATCAAAAATAGAGGAAAAACCGATGAAATAAACGTCATTTAAAAATAATAAACTAAACGATACACAAAGGCTGTCTTATCGCCGAATCGATGATCTTTTTAAAGCAACCTTAAGATACATTAAGAATGGCGAACTAAACTAAGTTATTTGATGAGTTCAACTTAAAAGTTAACTTAGTATCAGAAGACGACTGAGAAGAAATTACCGATATTTTTAGTTATCAGAGATGGCCAGATTAGTAACATTCAGTTTCATTAATAGTCATTAGATAGTCATTATCTATTTCTAAAAATTAGCATATCACGAGTTTATGTTTATCAAAATGGCGACGGACTTGCCACTTGTCACATCATGGGACCTAATATCTGATAATCGTTTCAGAATTTCGAACGTAATACATATTCTGTGTCTTGGTATGACGCTAATAAGACATAAGTGAGCGTGCTGGTACGACAAACGTTCATTAAATATAGAAATTGAATGTAAAAACGCTAAGAGATCCTTTTGACAAGTGAAAGTTAAATGCTGTTTACTAAGGATCGATATATAATATGTGTGGAAGAAATCCATTTTATTCTAGATACAGTCGATCTTAGAACGATAGTAAAAAGCATATGCGGAAACGGATTTTTCGATTTTTTTAAACCAGAAAAAAACTGGTAGATTCCATATAAAAATATATGTTAATGACGCGTTAGCTGCATGAGACTGCGATTCTAGTTTTTGGCACTTGTCAAAAGTTCTCTATATGTATTAGAAAATTACCTTGCAGCCTTCACACGAATGGACGCCATAATGGAACCCACTAGCTTTGTCACCGCACACGCGGCATAGCACAGTGGTTCCGTCGAACTCTGTAACAAATAAACATATATTTAATTACTAGTTCCAAATAATGCGGAGGAAGCAAAAGTGGCATGGAGACATCGTGACATTCGACACATTCTACCTACCCCACAAGGAACTTGGCGTGAAGATATCTGTTTGTATACTCTATTAAAGCATTAAGAGCGTTTCGATTTTCGATTCATCTCTAGCTAGAGAAAAAATAAAATATTTGTATAAATGGGGAACTCTATATAGAAAGTTTATTTTTACTTTTGTATTAAAAGTGTACTAAATTGTACGTTACCAAACTTTTAGTAGACACAGTTTTATGTTTCATTCTTTTGAAGCTATGACCGACTTTAATGAAACATGTTAGTGATTATAACAAGACCCATCTCTCAATTGGGATTAGCTTGATTGATTCTTGTAAGATCTAGTTGAATCATGAATAACAAAAGACCTATTTGTACTTCTCGAAACTCCAAGTTACATTACTTAAACTCTATAATTCGTAAACACAGGTAATAGCTCCAAACATCCTGAGCTATGTTTGTTAAACACATATGCACGTGATTTGGGCGATATCACGTGACCTTGCTGCATAATCGAGCGTGCAAATATCCATATTCGTGTTATTTCAGCAATGTAATTGTTCGTATAATTGCCATACTGCCCTATACTGCCTTTCATTTTGGCAAAATAAACTTCGCGACAAGAGATTCAAGCTTTCTAATGGTAGAGTCATTTCCTTAATCAATTTTGATGATTTATTACTTTTTTGTTGACAGGAATAAATAATTGATCTTTCATTTTTCTTCTGAATAACTATAAGATTTCACTATATGGATGTGCGTTTTATTCTTAAGTAACAGTATTACATTTTTAAAATATGTTCTATGATCCACCGCCCTATCTATTCTTGCCACCATAATGCCATTGTCGTGTTCCACTCTGGAGGTTAGGGTAGCTGGTAAACTTGCATATATGGTCTAATAGTCAGACCATACACAGTGATGCATCTACAATATCTTTGGTGTCTATAGGTCACGCTTGCCTCTTACCATCAGAAGACCCATGTATTTGTTCGCTGTCTATTCCCATAAAAAAGTAATATTAAAAAAACATTATATGAATACATAAGTCGCATTTACTAGAAAGCGTAAAGTACCCTATTTCATTATTAAATAGTCATTTCATATAATTAAAGGTTTAAAGCCTATATTATGATAATGAATAAAACATATTATTACGCAAAATTATTCGTCAAGTCACAAGTGATAGGTACCGAGTGACGTAATTGTATCACATTGCGTGTTGTGACTCTGAATAGTTATTTTAGAAAGCGCCGTCTCTACTGCACTTGAGCGAAGTCGTTGACCCTTCTATAATGTTACGTTAACATTTGACAAAAATAAAGAAGTTTTCTTCTATCTCTGACCTCGTCTATGTGTTTTACTACTTTCTTTTTATTTATAAAGTTTTTTTGGAACCTTACAAAAAAAAAGTGACAAATCCTAACATTAAACAACAGATTTAAGGTTTATGAAAACGTAAGTGATATTTTTGAGATCTTCTGTTAAATCATGGCAGTGTTGTATGCAAGAATCTCTAAAAATCAGAATTAAAAATAGGAAAGTAGCCTACAGTATTCCTCGAGTTAACTATCTTTGCATCCAATGAAATCGGTTCAACTGCTTAAAAATATGGACGCTAAAATAATAAAAACAAAAAAATGTTTTTTCTTATTTTAAAATAATTTCTTCATCCAAAAAGTTTTTACCACCAGACCAAAAGATAAACAAAAATATCAGTAATAATAATTGAAGTCGATTAGAGTTTAAATGGTCATTACTTAGTAGGTCAGTAGATAAGGGCTTGAACTTAACGCGTGACGTTTTAGGATACGAGATAGAAAGTAACCGGGCGAGGAGGAACCGGGAACAGGTTTGTGTTCCCGACATCTCAGCTCTCACTTTCCCTTTATTGATATTTGTTTATTTGTTAAGGGAACTCCGCCTCAGGGACTTTCTATTTCTGATTTGAATCACTCTCCGCAGGTTAACGTTCGATAGAGTCGCTTTCTAGTGCGTTACTTTCTTGAATTAATACGATGTATCGTAATCGTATCTAATATATAAATGTTTATAGATTTAGTAATTTTATGAGTTGAATAAATATTGTAAATTGTACTTTTCAAGTTTTTTACTTAAGACTAAATAATAAATAATAATTAATCTAAAATGATTATTCTGTGTTACATTTATAAATATCGAAAAAAAGTAGGTGAAAATTCATTCTCCCAACCGGATCAAATATTTAAGATATTTTCATATCCTTAAGAGGATACAAGACTTTATATTTGTAAACAATGTAGAGTTCTTTACAGTGGAGACTGGCAGTCAATATTATAGTATTTTATATTTTCTTTCATGTAATCGTTATTAACAAATGCCACCAAACGTGTTAAAAACAAAGGATTGGTCAAACACATTTAAACGCTTTCATGTTTCAAATGTAGAGATGTAGAGTAAATGATTACAAAAGAATTGTAGCGTGCTGCCATTTCTCCTCGTGTGATGCAACTCGTGTTTTTCTGATCGACGCGTGAGAGCAGCTCGTTACGTCAATTAAGCAGCAAGGAAAGTGCGAGAAAGTTTCACCACGTAACGCGATGGTAGAGTCGCAGAGCCTGTATCTGTGTCACGGCGAGGTTTGTTTGTAAATAATTAGATCAGTCCTGCATTCTTACATACAATCACGTATCATATTGTTGAAATACACACGTCTATCTTAATTTGTAAATTTTTGATATCTTTAATGTGTACACTGTTTAATAAACTATATTTAAAAGTCGACTATAGTTTTATTGTACGAAAATAGTGTAAAAATTTTGTTTGTAATGATACCTTTCTTATAAGATTAAAGAGGTGCTCAGGGAAACCAGGGAAAAATATTATCTCAGCGTTAAACCCTGAGATAATATTTTTTTTATTATATATGTAAAATTTTTTTGATAACGTTTTAACCTGAGTTTAAAAAACAATAAGAAATTAGTATTTTGTATCGCCATCTTAATTGCTATCAGCTGATCACTCCAGCAAGCCCTCTTTGATCAACAAACACTAAGGAGTCATTCATTCAGGACAACTCAATGGATATACAACGTCATGTAAATACAGACATCTTATCTTAGTTTGATTATTTAAAAAGTAGAGATAACACAATAATAAACGAAACATAATAGAGACACGATCAGTGAAACGATCAAATCTGAAGAAAGTAAAAGTGGTAAGCCGAGGCGGAAGCTGGCGTTACATTGAACCCAGTTACTCATAGTTCTATTTTATGATCATTTGTTGCTTTGTAACATAAATAGTACCAGGCTAATGATGAAAATATTTCATCAATCCGTCTCGTTTCAAACGGTTTAACTCTTTTGTATTTTTTATTGAAAAATAATCTTAAATATAATCAATCAAGTTAACATCATTAAGAATCGAATGGGAATCGGTTCCCTCCAGTTTCGATTTGCAAGGGCCCTGAAGGACAACTACATTCCGTTAAGTGTACATTATATTTTGCACAATGCCCTTTTAATTGTTTTGGTAGAGCCCTTTCTAACAATTTCAACAATCAATCAATCATATTCGTTCTGGAACCAGTTGATTGTAAATGTGAATATTAGCTTTTACACCCTTTTGAAGCAATAAATCAAGAGTTTGAACAAAAATACAATTGTGACAAATATAATATTGTTGATTAATTATATTATGAACAAATAACTTTTGCAATTTGCAATTTATGTTATAATTTTTTTCTGATTCCAATTTAGCTTTTTAGATTTTTTTAAACCGCTGAAATTCTGATATTAAATTAATTCACTTTATAAATTATTAACGTTTTTAAAGGTTTATTTTTTATCTGTGCCGCCACGTGGTAGAACGAGGAAAAAAAAATAGGAATTCAATGAAAAAAAAACTAAACCAATAATTTTAGAATAATAAGATACTATCTGTAGGAATGACAAAAATTAGAAATAAACTGTTGTTGTACATTATTGGAGCATATCACAAACTTAAAAAAACATAGTAATATAAATTAGATATGTGCTGTTGATATAAGTTTTTAACATTGATTTTTTTTAGCCAATCCACTATGTAATAAATTTAAATTTATATTAAATATTCACTTGCAAAACCTTAACTTATTTTAAAAGATTTATCTACAATAAAGAGTTTAATAACTCTATGTAGAGAAAAGTTAGAGAAAGTCATTATTATGTAATGATAAAGTTCGTACCTATATGGAGTTCAGGTTCGCGTTCCTTATGTACGGAATTCATCATATTATCCGTGGGTGCAGTGGCATCATACCGTCCGTAGCTGCTGTCGGGAGACATCACTGTAGAGTCATACATTAACAACAACAACAACAGTCGTCTTTGCTTACACTGCACAACACCTTCACAACATTTAAGCTTTTGTTTCTATAGTAAACTGATGTGTCCTGAGCACTTTGCAACATATAAGATAGAAGTGCATAGGCCGAGTGTCGCGGCCGGCACGTCGCGAATGAAGGTCGCTCGAAGCGCAAAAATCCCGCTGCACGCGCCGCGTGCGCTTAGCTAGAGCTCGATCGACGAACTGAGCCCAAGTCGCGCACACTCGCGTTCGTAACCGCGCGAGTCTCGCTTTAAGAGTGAAAGTCTGCAAAATGATCAACGTTCAGTGCGATACAATCGCTTCGGCGGTGACTTCGAAACCGCCGAGCGAAACTCGCCTTTGTAGGTTTTCAAAGCCTTTTCGTTTGTGCTTCGAAGTGAGCCTCGACGCGCTTCGAACTCCGGTCTCCGAGGTCATTGCCGTGTTGTCGGCGGACCAATCGGGAGCGCGCACAGTCGTGCGCGGCGGACTATTGGAGGACCTCGGGCCCCGCGTCCCTCAGCCCGCTCCGCGCGTTTGAGTTCGAAGACCTGAACCTTGCGGGCGCACCGCGGCCAAGGTCGCGCGAGAACGGCACGGACAGAGACTCGCTCTGAGCGTTCGAGTGGGACGGTATCAGTTGCGTCACACTACTAAAATATTTTTGGTGATGGAACGTGAGTGAACTTGAACACAAAACCGAGCTAATGGATGGCGAGTGGTGTGTAGGTCGCTGCGTGGCGGACTGACCCGCTGCCCGCTGGAGTTTCGGCCCGTTTGCCTCCTAGCCTCACTTCATAAAAAACATACCACCTATTGCTTATGACCACGCGCTACTTGCTTTTAATAATCGAGTACGTAATTGATACTGAATTTAAAGTACTTTGTTATTTTCACTGAATATTTTCAGATTCTCGGAATGAATGTACGATCTTTGGTGTTAAGCATTCAAATCCCGTCTGAATCTCGTTGACCCTGCACATGTTTGTTAACATATTTGGTTATTTATTTGTTCCTATTCTGTTTATTACTATCATGGACATACATGTATGTAAATGCAATATATGTATTAAGCACACGGAGTTTTATATAAGTGGTAACTAATTTTCATTACCTAGAAACTAGAACTCTACACAATGTAGAGTTTATTTTTATTTACTCAAAAAAACGCTAACTTATATTTTTCTAAATTTGAAAGTGTTTATGATATTCGGAGCACATTAACTCTCATAATATATATAAACAACAACGCTATATTTATAACTATGTAAGCGTTTGGTTTTATATAACGTCCCCACTTTAAGTGTGTTATGGTATTTTGGTCTTTATTCGAGGTGTTTAATGTCGATATTAGCTTGTAGGTGTAGGTATTTATCTGAGATAAAGACGTGAGGCAGTGGGTGTTAAGGCGGGTGAACGACCTGGAAATTTTTGGCGCAGGGCGGTCAAGGCCACAGCCCGCGCAGGCGCTTCGCCACTCCAAACATTGAATACTTGTTAGAGAACATCGAACATAATAATATTAAATACTTTATATGTTGTTCAAAATTCTTCACTTAGTACGTTATAAAGTTTTTGTATATTATTCCTTCTTATAATACATACATATCTTCACACCAAGTCTCTTGCGGCGTAGGTAGAGAGTGTCGAGGGTCAAGAACTTGCGTAGCTTCCTCCACATTCATCATTCTCTTCATACAAACTATTTATTATTATCATTATTACATGTTTATCTGAAGAAAAGCAACAAAAAAATTACAAAGTAGTTTTACTATAAGTATCTAAGGGACTAAAATCTAGGTTTACACAAAGGTCTACCTTTATTTGGAATGTATATTAGAATCCTATTTTTTTTGTGAAAAAGCTGCTGATCTCAAAGTTTAATTACCAGTAATATGTGAAAGATACCTTGTCCTTTAAATAATCTGTCTTGTCAATAAACAAAATCTAACCTTTGGCAAGTTCTATAGTTTTGTACACTTTTGTGTTCAAATACACACATCTTGATTCGCCTTAAAATTTCAAAAAAGAATCGAACATTTCTTGTGATTTTTTTACAACACTACTTTGTCGAAATAATTTCGCCAGATACAATAGAGGACTTATATAAAAAAAGAAGAAGAGGATCGCCCTGTTGGAATAGTATTGGAGTTTTGGCGGGATTTGGCGGGATTGTGAAAATGGTTGCAGTTTTTTTTACAATTATTAAATTTCGTGTAAATATTGAGTAAAATTAGCCAATTTTTGTTCCATTTCGTGTGAGTTGGTTCAACTAAAGTGCACAAGTGAAGTATTCAATAAGAAATTAGTGTATCGTATATTTTCGCAATGCTACCAAAACCCCCTCGATGAGCTAAATAACAACTAGTGATAATTTTGAGTTTGATTCAAATTAGTTAAACTTAACTGACGCCAGCTGCTTGCGCTCATTAAATAAAAATATTATTAATAGAAATACGAGTAGTAATCACGGTAATACTTCACTTGAAGTAGAATTCAGAATGTGACGTCGTTGGATCGCTTCTACTATCTATGATATAATTAAATGTATTATCTGTATTTTTTAGCAAAATTACGTAATAAAGGGTTGCCTGCACGCGGGTATGGTTTTTTTGTACAGTTTTTTGTTGCTAAAATGAGTTTTTATATCGCAGGTATGCGAAATATTTCACAATAGCCACACGCAATGAACCGCCTACATTTTTGCTATACGTATTAAGCTTTATTGGTTTTTATGTGATTATATCTTCACGCAAAGTTCATAGTGATTTATGCAGAGAGTATTTAAAAGAGCCTAGCTTCATAGAAACACGTCGGTTTTGGAGACTCTTGACACCACTCTCGTATAAAACAAAAGCAATTTGGTCGTGGAATATCAACCTAGGTCTCCTCGAGTACATCTCTTTGGTCAATAAATTAATAAATCTCTATAACAAATCACAAAAAATGTTCTAGTCCCATAGTCGAATTCAGCCCCAAATTTATAAAATTAATATCAATTTAATAAACACCCAGACCCGGAAATACAGACATAGACAAATGCTTGTCCCCGTTGAGAATAGAACCCGAGTTACCCGGTTGGTTAGTGGTATTAGTAACCATTCGATCAACGAAGCGGTTAATCAATAATATTTCACTCTTTCCTCATGACCGAACCATACAATACGAAGTTACATTGTTTAGATGTAGACAAAAGTTTAGGACATTCAATTAACAAATATAGTAATATAGTCACATGTCGCAACGTGTTTTTGTTCATGGAAACGTAATCAAGTAGACTGATTTCCTAATGGTAAGAAATACATGTCGTCTTTAGATACGAAAAATTATAAACATGGCTAACATGCAAAACTGTTTGCAACCCTCTTCAAATCTATAAAAATATCCATTTACAAATAAAATGAATATACAAATATATTTTTTTAAATTTGTGTTTTTAGTTAATGTGTTGATTACTAACGTTTATTATTTATTATTACTTTGTACACAATCTGTCATTTTATTTCCATTTTATGTCTGTTTTTCACTAGCCTATGTTAGCAGTAAGATATCTCTTATTAGTTATTAGATATAAGTTCACCTTTGTACAGTTTTGTTGTTGGTGTGTTTTTTTATGATAATGGAAGGCAAACAAGCAGATGGATTTCCTGATGGTAAGAAATGATAAGCCTCTTGCGTGAGTAAGTTTACCGGCTACCCTACCCTCCAAACCAGAACACGATCTCCACGACCATATCCCGAAAAGGGTGGACGGAGGTATATATTTATGAACCCATAATAAACTGAAATAACTCTTGAATCGTACCCAGGATCTCTTGATTTACCTGCTCCTGCCACCATAATGACATTATCGTGTTCCATTCTGGAGAGTAAGGTAGCCGGTAAACTTGCACATCAGGCCGAACCTCCCGGCCACAGGATTACGACGCACCTAAAACATCATCTCAAACATGGTGTCTATGGTGTCTATGGTGTCCATCAGGAGAGCTTGTTTGTTGCCTTATCGTATAAAAAAACTACGCTCGACCATAAAGACGATTACTTTTTTTTTATAAAAAATATAATCACTTAAAACAAATAGCTTGACATGTGTGCTCTAAGGATATACGGTATGAAAGTGAATGGAAGTTGAATTTTTTTACTTCCGCCCTATGCCCTCACTTTTTAATATTGTAGCGCGAATATCAAATTACTGCGTAGTTTGTAATCTGGAAGAAATAAACCTTAAAACTTGGTAATAAGGTTTAAAATTATTAATGATTCGAGTTTGCAAAAAAGGCCAGGAGTCAGTCGGTAGCCACATGTATAAGTATTGTTCATTGTGACCGAAGCCGATTCACTTTTAGCGATCTCGATAAGTCGGATGTGTTTTTTTCTTTGGCAAAAACTAAGCAACTGCTACAATTAATAGCTTCCGCTTTTTGCGAATCTGTATAAGTTTCAAATCCGTTCTCATCGTGAGATGCTTTAATGAATAGCTTGATAAATATCCTCATGCTGATATTAGGAAGGGGTATGCAGTGGAACATTTTTATATACTTACAATGCGATCCCATAACTGACAAGTTGTCCTCCCCGAGAATCGAATCCAGAACCGAGTGTCAAAGTCGGACACAGAATGCGCTCGATCATAGGCGATTTACGATTAAATATTTGCAAAAATAAATATCCGAGCTACCAAAGAAAAAAACGGGGTACCTATTTTGGAATTATGATTGTCATCAAGTGAATTTAATAATCTCGATGATAAATACATATTTTTAATCGCAGTAAATATCACATTCCTTATTAAGTTCCTCGCAGGCTGTCAAGTTAATATCAGATGAAACTTGAAAGTAAACAGATTTTATTCCGGTAAAAGGATTTCTGTCACCAATGACATCGTAATTACTTGCAAACAATTTAAAAATAGCACTCAACGTTTATTTTTCATAATTCAATACCATCACGCTTATATCGCCGAAGGAATAAGCAGAGTTACAAAATGAAAATACGATTATCCTTTGTTAGGTCCCATGATGGCAAGTTCGTTGCCATCAAGCACAACTCCAATACTTTACTGTTCATATTTTTATGTCAATGTTTTTAAAAATATAAATTACAAAATCTGCTCTATGAGTTTTTCCAGTTTATCTGAAAAACGTTACCTTTTTTTATGATATTAGAAGGCACACAAGCAGACAGATTTCCTGATGGTAAGAAATGCACGTCGCCTATAGACACCAAAGGTGGAAATGGTGCGTTGCTAACCTGAGGCTGAGATGGTACCTCTTGCGTGAGTAAGTTTACCGGCTACCCTACCCTCGAAACCAGAACACGACAATGGCGAGCACTGACGCTATTGTGGCAGGAATAGGTAAGGC
>DVZL01000219.1:0-26368 GCA_018236625.1 Lasaia peninsularis
AAGTTTTTAACAAAATAATTTAATTCAGAGTAAAAAGCGTGGGGTGCATTATACTGTGGTTCATAACTAACCTCTAATATATAGTTGCCTATAGAATGATATTTTAAATAACACGCACCCCACGCTTTTTACTACACGCCACTTCGGGCACATTCCAATCCCGTGCAATGTAATTCTTGCTCAGAAAAATCTGAAAAACATATAAGAAAAGTTGCCCGACCTGGGAATTGAACTCGAAACCCCGTTGACCGTTAGCCTCGTAGGGTCCCGCCCTACGAGGCTACGGTCTTAACAGGCGACACCTGTGCCATTATACCACAGAGACAATAGAAGTTTTCTATTCTATTATATTCAAATTACCTCTACAAAACTCCACGTATCCGCTAGCAATTCTAACTCGATTAAATTTCAACTAGTCACAAATTTGAAAGGGTAATAATGTAAAATGTTTACCCGCGTAAAGTTTTATTTGGTCTAACTCTACATTCGAATGTTAGTCTATGGTTAAGTTTTGCAGTTTCCGAGTATGAGAGAATTGATCTTACGTTCACAAATAATACTGTCCGTAGATGGTATTCGTGAATAGTTCGTTTATACTTGTTAACATTTCATCAACAATCACAAGATTGTTAGTAAAATATGACAACCAACGAGAAGAATAAGGGAAATATATATCTCAATGTTCCACATGACACGCTTCTAATTTGTAATGTTCTTGAAAAATATGGTGATAAATAATTTAAATATTTATACAGAGTGTTACAAAAATACCCGTAGAGCCGAAAGGGAGTTTAATATTTGAAGTAACGCTGTATAATGTACCCCAAAAAAATTAAATATAATTATTTTTAGTGAATGCAAACCCTATTTCAATAAAATTAAATAGGTACTACGCAGAATATACGTTTTTATTGTTCCGCGAATAAGGTAGAAATGTAATTCTACTTAATTCGCGGAACAATAAAAGTTTTAAACCTAACCATGACATTTTTTGAAGAATTTTAATCTGTAATCGTAAATATATCGTAAGAAAACTAAGAATCGTGTATGCGGATTCGATATAATCTGAGATTAGGCTCAGTTTTCTAAGTGTATTAGGTCACAAAGGCCAGTTGGTAGTCGTTTTGTGTAAAAACTGTCAAATCACCTAGATTAGGTAAGATGAGGTTAAAACTACGAAGATGTGAAAGGTAAAGAGTTGACTCAATAATTAATCTTGATAATTGCCTTCCAGCAGCCAAGCTGTTATTATGCTTAGCGTTGGCGCTGGCCAATGCCTCCGCAGTCTCAATAGGCTTGAGACAGAACCCGGAGACGCTGTGCATCGGCCAGGAGAACTTCCTGCGGATCGCCGACGTGGATAGCTGCTTACAATACTTCCAATGCTACGCGGGACGGTCTTACCTCATGCAATGTCCCATGGAGACTTGGTTCAACGAGCAAGAACAGGTAAATGTCACTAGGTTTTCATCGCTCACGATGGGCTATAATTACGTAAATTAGATTTATAACAAAAATAGCTTTTTCATTAAACGTAATTTTAAGTTCTTCATTAGAAAAAATCTTAAGTCTAAAGCACATTTTAAAAGTACACACAATATTTGTACGAGGGTAACATGAAAATTATCGTATTTATACATTTAGTAGGTATTGAAAAATAAATTTTAAATCAGTAAATAACTTGATATCGAGACATGAAAATTTTCAACAGGTTAAAACTTATAAACTTATAAATTACAGATATGTGATCGATCTACTCCTCCTGATGGTTGCCGAATTGATGGACCCGAACCAGAACCTGAACCCGAACCTGAACCAGAACCTGAACCGGAACCAGAGCCGGAACCAGAACCGGAGCCAGAACCGGAACCAGAACCGGAGCCAGAACCGGAACCAGAACCGGAGCCAGAACCAGAACCGGAGCCCGAACCAGAACCAGAGTCAGAACCTGAAGCAGAAGCTGAACTCGAAACTGAAGCATTAGAAGTAGAACCAGAAGAAGAAGAAGAACCAGAGGTGGAAGATCAAACGGAATTGGATGAAACTTCAGAAGGTGAGCCTGAAGAAGAAACAGATGTTACTGAGGATGAAAATGAACAGGAAACTGAAGATGACGTAGAAGAAGGCAATGATGCAGAAAATGAATTAGAAGTTGATGAAGATGAATCCAGAAATAAATTTTTAGCTCGTAGATTAAAATCACTTGAAAACAGTGGAGACCAACATCATCACCATCATGATGATGACGACCATCATCACCACCATCACCATGACCATGACCATGATCATGACCATGACCACGAACATGACCATGACCATGACCATGACCATGATCATGAACATGACCATGACCATGACCATGACCATGACCATGACCATGATCATGAACATGACCATGATCATGAACATGACCATGACCATGACCAACATGACGGTACAATTACTGCTGAAGATCAACCGAAATTCAACTTTTTTGGCTCTTTAGAAGATGGTAAACATCACTTGCCTTTTTATTTCGTTCCTCATTACCCTTTCTTCTTCCCAAATCATCCTATATTCCACCCACAATCACAAAACGAAGAAAGTGACGAAGTAGAAGGATCGGGTGAAGATTTTGAATATTTTATGAAAGATGCTGTCATTGATTTTATTAAAACCGTTAAGGCACGACAAGAGGAAATAGATGATGAAATAATTGAAGAAATTGACGAAAGCAAGAAGCAAAAACAAAATGATGAATTAGAAGATTTAGTAGATAGCAACGAAGAAGATGAAGAAGTAGAATCACGCAAACGATCTCGTCGATCCATGACAAAGCAAGAAGAAGATATTGAAGAAGACGAAGAAGAATTTAAAAAAAGACAAGAAGAATTAGATGAGTATGAAGATGAAGAAATAAAAGTACGACAAGAAGAACTTGAAGAATATGGCGATGATGACGAAGAAAAAGAAGAATTACTCAAGCGATCTCGAAGATCGAAAACAAAACAAGAAGATGTTGAGGAGGATAAAGAAGAATCAAAAATAAGACAAGAAGTGGATGATGACGAAGATGAAGAAGCAGAAACAAGACAAGAAGAACTGGAAGAAGATGATGATGAAGAATTATATAAGCGATCTCCAAGATCCATAAAAAGACAAGAGGATATTGAGGAAGACAAAGAAGAATCAAATAAAAGACAAGAAGAATTAGATGATGGTGATGATGAAGAAGTAAAAGTACGACAAGAAGAACTTGAAGATGATGATGATGACGACGAAGAAAAAGAATTACTCAAGCGATCTCGAAGATCTAAAACAAAACAAGAAGAAGATGTTGAGGAGGATGAAGAAGAATCAATAAAAAGACAAGAAGAAGTGTATGATGACGATAATGAAGAAGCAGAAACAAGACAAGAAGAACTGGAAGAACAAGATGATGATGAAGATATATACAAGCGATCTCGAAGATTCATAACAAAACAAGAAGAAATTGAGGAAGACGAAGATGAATCAAATAAAAGACAAGAAGAAATTGAAGAAGAAGATGAAGATGAAGTTAAACGTCAAGAAGAGGTAGACGATGATGACGATGAGGAGCAATTAAAACATCGACAGGAAGAAGTAGATGAAGATGAAGAAGATCAGAAGTCAAAAAAACGGCAAGTTATAGATGAAGATGACGACGAAGAAGTCGAAGAAGAAGAATCAAAACGCAGACAAGAAGATACAGAAGAAGATGAAAATGAAGAAGAATCTAAACGTCGTCAGGAAGAGGTAGACAATGATGACGATGAAGAATTAAGGAGGCAAGAAGAAATTGATGAAAATGCTGAAGAAAATGAATTGAAAAGACGCCAGGAAGAATTAGATTCTGAGGATGAAGAAGAAGAATCAAAGCGGCGACAAGATGAGTTAGAAGATGAAGATGAGGAATCTAAACGCCGTCAAGAAGAAGATGAAGATAGTGGCGATGAAGAAGCTAAGAGACGACAGGAAGAGACAGAGGATGACGAAGATGCAGAAGAATCAGAAAACAGGTCAATTTTCAAAAGAATGTTTAGATTTTTCGCTTGAAACGTTGGCTTTTTATTTCAATAGCTATTCCTTTTGGAGAGCTAACTTGAAAAAAATTTGGTAGACTAGTATTTATTTATAAATTTATATTTAAGTTATCGAGTAGGATCACTTTGTGCAAACTTGTAAATATGCTGACGTGTATGAGTATATTGTTACTACTATACCGTTGTTTTATTTATTTTTCAAGTATTTTTGATGAGAGGGGATCATAATATCTAAATTTATCAATATTATTACCATATGCCCGCAGATACAATTATTAACCTCTTCCTCGGGAATTAAATTGCCCCTGTGGCCGAGTAGAGTCCCAGATTTCAGTTTATCAGAAAAACATAACGTTACCTTGATTCAGACGCTAGACGCTCTCCAGATTGATAGATCCTTTAGGTTCTTACTAACCCAAGCACCGTCTTAAAAAAAACTTTAAGAAATTGTTTCATTAACTACCTTGACCATTGAAGGAAGAAATCATAGGACAACCATCATTTGCATTTCTATTTTACAATATCATGGTAGTGGTCCTACGCTGATCACACGCAGAATGCCGCTAGATGGCGTGTTCTTACACAGCACACATACACAGATTGTATAAAATGCCTAAAACTGATTAGCGTCAAAAGCTCGAGCCTCCTTAATTTACACTTCATTGCTACGCTATTTTAAAATAAATATTTCTTAACATGCATTTACGATAACCAAAACCATAAATACAAGTGTAAAAAAACTTGAAAACTATAAAATGTTAAATTACATACTAACTGTTGCCCGCGACTCCATCCGCGTTGGTTATAATCGCGTAGCAATCACGTTATCAAGACACAACTTATGTCATGTCACATACAAACATACCACGTGTAAAAGTTAGTATTTCTATACCAAAAAAACGGAAACGGATCTCCCTCATGTTTCCCACGGAAACCACTCAAGTAAACAGGATAAAAGTACCCAGTAACCTAATCTATCTACATCATTTAGACTATTTATAGTTATAGTTGTAATAACTATAATTTCTATTCAAAGAAAAACAATAAACGAAATTAGTCTATCATGAATTATAGTCAAATTTAAAATTTGTCTTTATGCCTTCTCCTACAGAACCCCCTGAAGTAATCGGGATATAAAGAATAAGTTATAACCTCCGAACATAGGCTACTCGCTAGCCAAATTTCGTCTCGATCGATTCAGTACCTTTAGCGTGTTTCGGAGCCGGAGCAAAGACAGACTTTCTGTTTGAAAGACAGACAGACAAAAACTCTGAAAAAATATGTGTTCTGCTGCTCCTTTTTAGTCGCATAGGTCTATTTTTTTAAAATATCTTCAATTCACAGACTCTTCTCCAGTATTATTAGATGTATAGATTTGTAGGATGTAAATTTCAATGTAATCGCCTCGTGTGGTGTAACGGTACGGCTCTCGCCTGTTAACGGGCGTTGCCCAGGTCGGGCAACTTTTCTCAAAAATGTTTTTCAGATTTTTCTGAGTAAGCAATACATGTCTCGGGATTGGAATTTGCCCAAAGTGGCGATAGGCTTGCCATCTATCACATCATGGGCTCTAGTACTTTGGCTAATCTTGGGTGTTCTAGTATATTTACTGGACTCTAGAGCCGTGGATATACTAGCATACCTCTGCATTCGGGACTATACGCCTATTAGGCGTGAAGGAACTTTTTTCTTTTAAACTATACCCGATTTTTTTACACAAGCTTGTTTGTAACTACTAGCTGTACCCGCGACTTTTACCCCTTTTTTACTTGTTTTATTTTATACAATTCTAAAATAAAAGTAGCCTAATCCATTCCTTATTCAATCAGTAAATGAACGTCCCGACCAGATCGTTCCAGTCGTTTCAGAGATTAGCGGGTACAAACAGATAGATAAAAATTCTAAAAAATATTATTTTGGTATATGTAAATGCATTTTACATATGCATCTAGTAAAAGCGGTTATATATTACACACAGACACTCTAATATTATTTATGACTTTTGAAGTGACCATCTTGTTGGTACAGAGGTTAGCCTTCCGACCAACCGCGAGCACGAGTTCGATTCCCGACGAGAACAGACATTTTTGTGATATTTACTTTTCGGGATGTTTATTAAATTTATCCTAGTATCTATGTAAGTATTTCTATGTATTAGTAGCGTTGTGTTACACCCATAACACAAGAATTTAATTTGCTTACTTTGGGATTAATCAATTTGTGTAATTCGTCCAGGGATATTTAGATAATTAGCCTCTTTGCCTCGGTCATGAGCCTCGTTGGTCTAATGGTAACCGCTTCGGACTTCCATTTCGGTAGAGCAATTTTGAACTCCGCCATGTACCTAAAAGTTTATCTACGTATACAAAAAACGTCGAATTTAATAACCATAAAGCTAAAGTTACTATAATATGAAGATTTTACTCCCATCAAAGACCAGTCCCCAATACTTAAGTATTGTTTACTCACACACGATTGACTAGAGACACACGTGCTCATTACTAGCACGAAAGCATGCTTTTAATGAGCAAGTGCTCATTAGTAGTTTTATGTTTTTTAGATTATTCTGACTAGGCAATACATGTCTCGGGATTGGAATGTGCCCGAAGCGGCAAAAGGCTTGCCACCTATCGTATCGGGGCCCTGGTACCTTGGCTAATCTTGGACACCTCTGCCTATCCCTTCGGAGACAATCAGCGTGAAGGTATAGTGTTTGCCAAATCAAAACAAAAAGGCTCAATGAGGATTAGACAAGTCTGTATTAGGAATGTAATCACCATATTTGCTTTGTGCTAATAGGGTATTGTTAACATTGACTAAACATATCAATAAAAGTCAAATAACAAATTCAATTTTAGCAAATTTATTACATCATTATTATACAAAATAAATCTCAAGTACAATAATAATCATAGTATAAGTAACACAACCAAAGCAAAACATTAAACATTTTATTTGAGATACGTTTACGTCACGGCGGGCCCCGTATAGATTCGGCCGTAAATGCATAAAATATAGGTTACTTTATAGTTTATATGATAAATAAGTACGTTAACTAGATGTGACTTTAGTTAAAAATGTTATTCTACTCATTGGCAGTTGAAATTTCAGAATACTGGCACCGTCCGCAAACCAAGGTATTAGAATATAATTAACAAAAGCTAAAATTGTTATAAAAATAAATATCTATAATCGTAAATAACAAATTAACAATGTTCATTATAAATTATTCACAAATCAATTCATTTATTAATGAAATTAAAGAAAATATACATATAAGTCAATGAAAAGTCGTGTTAGTTCGGTTTCTAACTGCAATGAATGATATATTTATCTCTTCTTGAGACAATATACTTCAAATAGCACAAGCCAAACTCATGGCCAATTACAAGTCAGAGATCTAATTATAATGGTCCACCTAACGCTCAGTATCAAAAGTGACAAATGAGTAGATATGTGATGTATTATATATGTACATAGCTTCTACTACGGTTAAATATACAGGGTGTAAGCTATAATACCCGAAAACTAAAACCAAAAGATATTTAATACCAAATTAACTTGAAAACTATACAAGTTTTGGGATTTTAAAAAAACATTTTTTATTGCACTAGAATTCTAAAGGGCGCATAAAACAAGTTTTACTTACACCCTGTATAAAAAGATGGCAAAGATAAACTTAGGAAACAGGATATACATGATACAGATATCACACAAATAATATGTATATTTCCCCGTATCCTAAGAATCAAAATGTTCCACCCCATGTTTATGACATGTTTTGCATATTTAACGCCTTACATCAAATCATTTTGTATGGATATCCGTTGAAATACAATTCGTTTATCGTGCGCTTGTTGAACTTTTAAGAGCTTGAAGATTTTGATTTAACAGCCGCCATCTTGTTTTTCAAAATGGCGCCCGTTTACTACACATTTTTAAAAACAAGTTTTTTTATTTCAAAATTAAATTCGAAAGTTTAAAATATTTTATATTATAACTTATATTTTTAATGAGAATTTAAAACCTAAAACTTCATGTTTTATTACAAAAACATTCTACAGTTAAATCTTCAAACTCCTCAGGCGCTCCACCATCAAACGTTTACATAGAAAAATATCACGTACATTTCGCCATACCACCACATCCAGACAAATAAAACATTATAAAGTTGGATATATTCATACAAAAATTACAAGAAACTTCTATAAAAAGGGGGTTGAGGGGGGGAGAGAATAAATAATATAACCAATTATATACAAAGAGGAGTAAAATTCTTGGACGCGGGTATAGCAAGTTTTTACAATTCCTAACTCCAAATCCATTATATTCCTATATACCTAGTCTAAATCGGTTAAGTAAATATCACGGGAACGAATACATAGTTACAATTCGTTAGTACAAAAAATTTTCGTCACTATTGCTATAAAACTTTAAAGCGTGCCTTTAAATGTATCAAATCCATACGACATTTCCGTAAAAAGTACGAAAATTTTGTAGATTTGCGTACCTACTACTTGTTCCTTTCCCTAACCTGCGATCGCGAGTTGACTTAGAACCACATGTCCGTAGCGGCCGGCGGGTCAAAACAAACCAACGTCCTTCTTCATGTTGGTCTGCTTCCACGCCGGTAAAGCTGAAAACTCTTCTTTGGTCATACCGAAAGCCTCCTGAAAGTATAATAAAAAATCACATTTATTTTACTCAGAAGCAAGATCTTTTATGTCTTGTTGATGTTAGTACTGATTCCTAATTTTTTTTTTATATTTTTGTCGTTTTTAAAAGCTTTTATTTAACTTGCATTGTAAGTATATAAGTATGTATGTTCGGGTGGAATCTTAGAATTCAATTTTGAAGTAGATCTTCACCCGATTAAGCGTAAATAAAGTGAAATTTTGTATACACGTTTAGATTGGATGACAATGCACGATATACCTTATCGTGCATTGTCACGACATCATTCTAAATCCAATATGCGGCCCAACCAAGAAGGCGGAATAATTGTTTTTAAAGCCTTCTACAATATGGGTATCAAATGAAAGAGAAAGCTTTTTCTAAAAATATTTTGTTGGTTTTTATTTATTTACCTACTATACATAGTATACATACTATACATAATATACTGTAAGTTTGACTATTAAAATTAATGTGCCAATTATAAAAATTTACAATGAAAAGTTTATCTTTTACTACAACTTACTGTATTTCACATACAAATAAAGTGTACAGAAGTTAAAATTAACTTTTTCAGAAGAATTTTGATGCACGTTTTAAATTATATTACATATTCAAGGTTATTTAGTTATGGTTTATTGCATTTCAAAATGTGGTGATTTTAGTGTTATTTACAAGAGGAAATTATTGACAAAAAATAACAAAAATAAATCTGGCCAAGATTTTAGTAGGCAACCCATGTTTTTTTATTATTTCTAAAAAACTAAATTACATATCGAACAATTTTTGTCCATTAAACCGATCGGTGAAGGTCGACGTTATATTCGGATCTTAAACCATTCGATTAGTTATAACAGTATGTCTTTCTCGTTCACTAATAAGGATTATGCCTGTTTTTTATTTATTTTAACAATACCTAAGTACATACATACATTATACATATAATATATGAATTGTTACACACTTCACTTAATCAATTTCAATATATATTGCAAAAAAAAGGATATCAATTGACATGGCGTTGACATTGGACCGTGACGTCATGATCAAGAAGGCTTTGAGTTTTCGAAATTTGCTAGGGAATTTCAAAAATACTACTTTTAAAGAATTTATTTATTAGTAAAAATGTAAATATTGGCAAAAATATTTATTTGGGTATATATTTCTTCAGCAAGAAAGATTACAACTTATTTTTTGGGCCATGTCTAAATCACATGCATATTCCCTGTTGGTGACGCACCGAGTGAGCGAGCGAGATACGTACATGGAAGTCGGCGACGGAGAGATGCGCCTCCAGCCGGTGCGGGTCGACGTGGTCGGGGAGCGGGCGGCGCTGCAGCGCGGCCAGCGGCAGCAGCGCGCCGCCGCCCCGCAGCCGGCACACCTCCCGCGACCCGCACCCCACCTCGCCCGCCCGCCACCCGCTCTGTACACCCCCACAACCACACTCGCTATACTGTACTGTACACTATATCATACACTAGCGGCCCCGCCGCGCACCTGTGGCTATAGCCCATTCGTTTAGATAGCGTCGGTACACAATAGCGGCCCCTTTGTCTAAGCGGCGGCATCCTCGGAACGGTGCGTATAAGGGCGACCATATCTAAGCGAATGGACTTTAATTAAATTGTAGCTTATATAAATCGTTTGTACGTTTGAATAGGCGCCATCTATTGTATCAATTCGGTTAACAGATATTTAATCGTTTGGAACTACCAAACAATTGTGACTGTCACATAATAAATATATAATAATTTTAAATAAAATAATATTTTGACTATAAACTGATATGTTACTTATGATTTCGACAACTTTTCAAGTTGAATAAATCTGTAAAAACGGTATGTAAAGTTTGGATAAAATAATTGATTTAGTAATTTAGTAGTTCTTCGCGCACAAACAACGTAACGCGCATTTTTAAAGACGTTTAGTCTATATCTCGGAATATTTCGATTAAAAGCTGTATACGTTTGTGTTTTGATTAATTTGACACGACTCTTTTGTTTTTTATTTTTTTAGAAAAGAAAGGCATGTATGTAATATGAGATTTTTTGAGTAATTGCCACTAGAGGATTATAACTACAAAATTTTAAATATATGAAGTACAATCTTAAAAAATTAAGTTTTTGAATAATATCCTTATTTATTGCTATATTAACGATATGATCTTAATATAGCTTCGCAGATGAAAGCCAATTTATTTTTAAAATAAATATTCATTCACCTTTGAAGAATCGTAAAAATCTTGTGGAATTTTTAATTACGCGTTTTAAAATCTGTGTCAAAAATCACTGTTTTAAATAGGCTATGAGAGGGACCACAGAGTAGGTCAAATTATGCCGCTACAAAATTACCGTATATATACCTCAATTAAAAAAGTATATTTAATTTTTATTTACATGAAATTTTACTCTTCCAACACCAGTGCAATATATACTTAAGTGCTCAAAAGCTTTAAGACTAATTTAAATATGCATTTATACATAGTTACGATTGTAAAAAAATTACCCGAAAGCCGTGACAGACGAGACAGTTTTGTTTGTTTCCATTAGAAATTTACATAAAATTACAATATTAAAATGTATGAACTCACAGCAATATTCGCTTCAGCGGCCTCGTCGTGTTCCGCCCACGTGTCGAACAGGTCGGTGAAGGCGCGGGGCTCCAGCCCGGCGGCCACCAGCCGCACGCTCCCGTCGGGTGCCACGGCCGCGCCCGGGGCGGCGGCGGCGCCCGGGGCGGGGGGAGCGCCCTGGGCGGCGAGTGCGTCCGGGGCGGAATACGCGCGGGACACGCGCCAGTACGCGTCCGCGGTGTGTAACGCGGCCGCGCGCATCGCTTGCCATCGCGCCGCAAACGCACCCACTCCTATTTTTTGTAATTTTTAACTTATAGAGTGTTTTTTTATCTTATAACACATCATCAAGATAGCCTGATGGTAAGAGCCTACCATCGCTTTAAGGCACCATAATAAGCACCAACCATGATAACTTACAATTTAAGATTTCCTACACAGTATTTGGCACTCACTTCAATTTTATAGTCAGTATAGTGGACAAACACATAACAAATAGCTCGGCTCTTTTTTTACATTTATGGACTTGATAGTCATAAATGAAAAAAAAAGATATATCAAAGAAATTGCTGTTACAATTCAACGCTTAAGCTAAACTAACAGAATCGTAAATAAAATAAATAGCACATATAGCTAAAATATAAATACCGGTATTTCTGTCGACAGGTTCTAGTTCCCCGTCGTCCCCGCGCGGCCACCAGCCCTGCCACAGCCACACGTGCTTGCCGTCATCCAACAAAAATAAAGCTGAAACCGAACATACACATCTCTAAATCAAAAAAATGTAAAAAAATATATCAAAATTTAAATTATAGAAAATTTTCAATAAAAAAAATGTATTGTAATATTTCCAACAACACAATCTTCTTTTTTGAAATTATTTTGCCTAAAAAAGTTATATCTTTTTTATTATCAAGCAAAAGCTGGTTTCAGAACGCCGAATCTAGTCCACACAACAACTTTAATACTATTTTAAAGAAGTGAAAATTACACACAGATTTTTTAATTATTTCTGTATATACCATGAGATCAACATAATTTGGACAATATTAAATCAAAAAAATATATGGAATTATTTAGAAGTACGATTAACGAAATAATAATATATCGAAATCAATTACTAAGGAGTCGATCTTATGATAAAATATGTTGTGTATTTTATTACAAGGTTCCATACAGTTGAATTAAAAGCCACATTCGTTTTTTAAGATATAAGTGTAAAAATATAATTGTGTTTGAAAATAGACTCACCTGGTTGGGAAGCTGAGTACAGTTCCTTTTGTTCGAAAGGAAAAGGTGTCACTAAGTGTTGATGGCGTAGCGGGGACAAAACCTCATTAGCTTCGAACTGTCCACCAAGATCCGTAAAGTGGAACAACCTAGGTGTCCCGTCCCCCCCGCACTCCTTGCTGTCACCCAATATAGAATTGTAGTACTGTTTGTTCGCGACACCCAACCCCTCTAAAACTTCCTTAGGCTCTTCTCCCTCTTTAACTTCGTTGATCTTAACACTATCAAAGCGATCTCCAAAGAGATATCTAGATTGTCTCGCTATCAATTTATTAGCGAGCTCTATCGCTATCTGTTTCGTATGCTTCAAGCTTCTCGCTCCGTGCCAAATATACAGACAAGCCTTCTCAGTATCTACTAATAAAAGAGATCCACGACTTCTAAGCTGTCGTACAGAACACGGAACTTGCAATAAATAGGCTTCATTTGTTACATTACCGCGAGTAACGAATAGCCTATATCTACTTTTGTCTGTGCCTTTTTTTCCTTGGTGAATGACTAATTTCCCTTGGAAGAGATTCAAGAATGCCGGCGGTTCATTGCCTTGTGCTACTCTCACTTGAGGACCTCTCTCTCTATCTAACTCTACTGTGAGTAGAGCTGCAGCACCTTTATCATTAGAGGAGGCATCTTTGCCTTGCCAACAGAAATACGCACAACGATCTCTGCCGGTGACATTATGTTTCGAAGGTTTCCCATTCAATTCACGACCAGAAACCGTTATTTGATACTCCCATCTTATAATATAACTGTCCCCTGAAAAGAATTCCCCTGTATCTGCATCGTTTTCGACTTTGTGATAGTCGTACTCTTGTATCACCCATTTGCTGACCGATTTCGTTTTAATATCATAATGCCGTAACGTATCTTTATCAAAGTAATGCGTTCCTCGACCAATATGTGATCCTTCTAATATGAGATCTGGATCTTGGTATTCGTTAGACCACATTTCTTCGGCATCACAAGGGGTAATGTCGACACCATTCGTTTTATTTTCTTGAGGTTTAATTTTAATAACCCGACTATAATCTGGCCAATCGAGGAATTTCTCTTTGAACAAAATGGTTTCCATGTGCTGTGTGATTTTTGATAGTATCGCCCAATCTGGACGAGTTTTTGCAGATTTTATGGAATTATTAGATTCTGCTCTGTTTCCTTGATAATTGGCAGCGTTTAGGGGATTTATATGGCATTCCTCATAATTGTAACCCTCGTCGAAGAGCTCTTGAGATAATTGAGCAGCTTTTCTTCGACTTTCTAGAGGAACGTTTTTGCCGTACCAAATATACATTTCTGAACCAAAATCAAAGACGATAACTTTGGTCTGATTCAACATGGCGATTTTCGGCATTTGACCCCAATATTCCTTAATTGGCACCAGTTCATCGTCAAGGACTTCGTAACACATGTTAGTTTGTATGATGCAGGCCTCAAATATTTCATCCTCATCTGCAGCACCTGTTTCAACAGGTTTGTAGTTGTCTATTTCTTCGGTCACTCCGAGCAATGACCAGAACTGGTTCCAATGTTTGTTCGAGTAATTTTTAGTCTGTTCGTCGATTTTTATAATGCTGGTGGAGTTTTTGCATCCGAGGTCCTTTGTGTTATAGATGTGTTGTGCGATGTCTGTGCTGCGATTCCTGGAGATTGTAATAAAAATTTATTTTGTGTTATTTTTTATATCTGTGCATTCTATTATTTGGATGGGATTTGTATATTTTTCACAGGGGCAGCCAGATATAGTTTTTACAATACTCTTTAGGAATCCGTACCGAAAAGGTAAAAATCTGTCCTTATTTCTATAACTCCGTTGTCCGTTTGTCTGTCTGTATAATATGTAACAGGTTGTATTTCAGAAACCGTGAGCTAGAAAGTTGAAATTTTCATTTGAGACGTATGTAACAATATATAAACTAAAATCGAATAAAATAAATGTTTAAAAGGAAGTTCATATGAAAAATACAAATTGTTTTTTTGCTGCTTTTACAGACACTGATACGAATCAATCCGTGTGCAAGTCCGGCTCGCACGTGGCCGGATTTTTTTATTAGTAACCTTTTTCATGTAATTTTAAATTTATTAGGTAAAAAAGAATAATAATATTTTTTGGTTTGTTGCTCACGTTTTTTGAAAATGAACAAAAGATTATGTAAAAACTGATAAAATGAAAAATTACCTTTCGATGACATTGGCATAGAGACCAATGTACAGGAAAATTTGGTCCGTAGTGACGAGTAAGAAGCAATCACCGCGGTTGACGTTCGTGTGTATCGGCTCCACGAGTCGAGTCTGTGAAGCAAATTTAAACATGTTTTAAGGTGGACTTTCGAAGTAGGTGTAACTGGTGCCGCGTCAATAAATACGTCAGAACTTTGATTATACATGTTGATTCAGAAAACTGAATAATCAATTTCCTAGAAGCCACAATTTTTTTCTAAATGTCCATCTGGTTGCTAATAAACTCGTTTGTCAATTTTTTTTATAAAAAACGAAATCTCATTCAAAAGCAAACTTAAGTCCTTGTAGCTATATACAAAGTATATTTTGAGTGGCCCATTGTCTTTGTTTTTTTTTAATTGTATAGATAAGCATAATTATTATGAGAAAAAGTATTTAATTCAAACAATCACAAACTGTCTCCAAGTATTTGTGCCATTCTCTTGTATGAGGATTAAAGTTTTTTTTTTGAATTAACAAACCAAGTAAAGCAAAAGCTTGGAATAATTACCTGTACTCGTCTCCTTCCTTTAACTTGTAGTAACATAAGCGGCTTGACGCCTTGACTAGGTATAGAGGTCGCTGAAGCGCTCCTCAGCGCCACGTTGGAGAAGTCCTCCTTACTCGCTAGTGCGGCTAGCGCTTCGGCCGCCAGCCCACAATTACCTGTAACTAAACATTCCACTTTTCTTTACGACACTTAAAATTCAAAACAGACGGTTATCCTGATAGCAAAAAACATACATCACGTGTCTTTTATACTTGAAAGTCTTCTGACACCACTTCTGATGTCAATGCTTGTTGTTGTGTAAGCAGTGACGTCAGGAAGTGAATAGAAACGACAATCTTGTATCTTACAAACTGCATTATAGGAAACCATAACGCATATATTTTCAAAGCAATGCAGGGAAAATGAGTTATAAGAAAAATGTATGAGCTATGTCTGTTCATCGAATACGCTTTTGAAAACAATCTTTGGAATGGGTTCCAAAAACGTTTCTGAACGTACGATTTTCTTGTCCGGTTACAAAGGAGCATGTTGGAAGAACCAACAGGTTTTTCTAAATGCACGCTTAGCGTTAGCTTTTGTAAGTTTGATCTAACACTTATATATTAAAAATGCAAATTATACGCATGTACGATGAAGGTTCGCCATATTCCTAATACACCGAATTAAATAAATATATACAGTAATAAGCACCCGTACCTAGAAATACATACACGGATGTTAACTATAGAAACCCAAGCCAACTCTTCATTCCAAGTAATTGAAATAAAATGTGTTAGCATTAAACTTACTCTTCTCTTTGAGCATTTGATCCCTGGCGGCGAGCGGTTGCGCACGGTACTCGTCCCGCAGGTCGGTGCGGGCGGCGAGCGCACGCAGCGGGTTGCGGGACGCCGCGTGCCGCCGCTCGCGCTTGGCTCGCCGAGCCCAATCACTGGCCAAGCTGGAATTACACACACCAAATATTTAAAAATTCTCATTATATAATATATTCTCTTAGGTCTGTTTGTTTGTTTGTTCCGGTTAATTTCGAGAAAGGCTGGGACGCTTTTGACCGCCGCCGGAGTCGTGGGCACAGATAATGTTCCATTTGCCAATCTCATCATCATCATGTCATTTTGTGTTAGCTGGAAAAAATAACCTTGCCTTTTGTGCATTTTCTTTTGTCACTATTGTCTAAGCTTTTTTAATTTGTTTGTAAGCAGCTATTCTAATTGTGACTACCAATTAGACACGTGTAACATGTGTTTCGATATCTAAAGCTACGTGAGCAAACATACAGAATACTTAAAGATGGCTAATGGAGGATAATGCCCCAACATAATATAACACCAATACGTCACTCTACCAACAACTCAAAGTGGTGGACCCACTTGCCGAGGTCGAATGAAGTGTTAAAACTGCAATTCATCTACTACCATTTCGAAAAGAAAAATTGTGAAATATCTAAATTAAAATAAGTAATTAATGATCCCCAATTTTACTTTCGAAATGAAATAAAAATTATAATTTTAGGATACAAGTATAATGTATAAGTTTTTTTCATAGCTGCAAGGCTGAGGGAGAAAAAATGGGAGTTTTATCATCAGATCAACGTATAACCAAATAAAGTAATAACTCACAGTTGCCTAGAGCCACTATCTATGGCATCCAGGTCGACTTCTACATCAGCATCGTTGAGCCTCTCCTGCTGCTCCAGGGCTGGTGTGAAGAAAGCCTGGAACGTTTCATCATCAGCTCGTGGTACGCGCACTGGACACCCAATTTTTTCCGCACCAGATGGTGACTCCTCGTCTGAAATTACAAAATAAATACATAAATATCATTACGTCCATAAATCCATCCTTTAAGGGTAGGCAGACTAAATAGGCAGAGGCACATATTTATGCACCTACTACTAACCACCTATACTAGGTCTCATGATGCGACTGGTGGCATGTTCGCCACAACATCGGGTGAAAAACAATCTCAGACTTTTTTATGGGATAAGACAATGAACAAGCACACGGGTATTCTCATGGTAAGAGATAGTCGTGGCCTATAGAAAATATAGATTTTATATGTGCGTCAATGTCTGTGGTCGAGCTATTAGTCTATCGGCTACCCTACCTTCCGGACCGGTATTAGACAATGTCATTATCGCGGCAGGAATAGACAAGGCGGATACCCGGGCGAATTGCTGCACAGCACTCTGCCACCAGTGCTCATAATGGGAGTGACCCAATTAACCTATGCTCGCCTTTTACGAGCTGCCTGGTATTCTACTTACTAGTCTATTCTACACAGAGTTTTTTTTGTCTTATTAAGATTGTCTTATTTTTATGTGTGTAAAAGTATCCACAAAAAGCATTCGATGGTCCAGTCATGGTGAAAGATTGAAACAACAGATATACAATACGAATGTGAATGGTTGAAGGTACCTAGGAAGACGTCGGTTGACATTCCACAACCAAAAAGCGTGCGTATTATTTAAGGGTAGCGTCAAGAGTCTCCGAATCCTGTATGTTTGTATAAGTAATGGCCGTGGAGGAAGCAATGCAAGTATGTAGGGATCATGACACTTGGTACTCGATACTCTCTGCATCCTCGCAAGGGGTCTGGCGTGAAGATACGTATGTAGAATATATTAAACTCACTCTCATCCACTCTACTGATGCTTTCGCTGACAGAGTGGCTCCTTTTAAAGGATTCACGATCAACCCTCGGCGTTTCCTTTGGCTTAGCATCAACTACCGCACTCATCACGGCACACGAGGCTGAACGCAGGGGTCCTGAAGCGAATCCATTGGTGGGGGACACTGGGGCTTTTCGAGATCTGCAACATTATAATTATTTACTTCATTTTAATCTATATTAATGAATATATTTTTCATTTCAAGCTTGAAGCGATGAAACGATTTCCTTTTTTTTTGCATTCATTATTGTCAGGAGAAGGTTCTTATAAAAAGGAAAACTGAGAAAACTTTGAGCATTTGAAAAAATACTATCGTTTTTTTATACAAATTGTATTTAGCTGTTAACGTTAGGCGGTACGAAGTCAGCTACTTTGGTATTAATGTTGATTTTTTTAAACAATTTGTTAACACAGAAAGGCACAAAAAGAGAAGGTTTTCATGATAAGACTTCGAATCACGCTAATGACGAGCATTGACGTTTAGTTAAGGCGGTGGTAGCAACTGTTATTTCCTAATCTCGTCTCTCAGGAGGAAAAGCTAAAGAGCATATATAGGTTTTATGTAAAAGCCTTTTTCTAGGTGAAAAGTTTGGATGTCATGAAAATTATTAATCTAAAAATAATAAAACATACGACTCGAATAAATATTGTGCAAAATATCATAATCAAAAAATTCTATTAAAATACGAAGAATAATAAATGATGAATTTAGGTATACACAAGAGATCTCTTAAAAACTAAAAAGAGAATTCTCAACTTTTCCAAGAGAAAAGTTTAGATATCGGGAAAGATCGGGGTCAATGTCTTACTGTCAACATTGGCATGATAAATATTGATCGATAAGACCTTATCAAAAGATAATTAAACATCATCACTCTTCAAGTATATTGTTTGGGATGCCAAGAGATTTTGGCAATGTAAGCAATAACTGGATGTCATTTTTCAGCAGGTACTGAGGCTGGTAAAAATGTGTCAAGGTGTTAATAACATCACAGTGCTCTACTTTTAGACTAGTGCTCGTTCACTATTGAAATCGTTACGAAAAAAAAGAAAAAAATGATGCGAAATTTTTTTAAAACCTAAAAATACTTTTCGAAAATCTGGTCTATTCCTTACAAGACAGTAACCACCAAGAAGTTCTTGATACGCTGACAGCATACTATTTACACTGTGTCGGCGCTGGATGACGTAACTCTAACTTTTGACCCTGACTATAGGTGAAAAATGCAATATAAGAGTATCCCAAGCGCCGAGGATGAAGAGTATACATTTATAATATTAGTAGGGATGTATAATTTATCATGCACAAGCCTTGTAGTATTTTCGATTTCATGACCTTAACGGAGATAAATATCGTAATGCGTAACGCAGTTCCATTGACGTGGACCAGAATGCAGTAATTAGCTTCTATAAACGATCGTAACCTATTAAGGAAATATGACTCGCTCGGAAAGAACGCTGTGATTGCGCTAAGATTTTGTCTTTTTAGGACACCGTACTCTATATGGAAAAAACTAAACTATTCCAAAGGTTAACCATAAACATTATACAGGGTGTTGATTTGAGAAACAATCGCTAGGGTTAATATATTAAATAAACTAAACATAAATACGAGACGAAATATTTTGAAAAAGGAAAATTATTTAATACGTCCTTGACCTCGGAGACGGGGTACGAAATCAATATATCGCACTCTGAGTAATATAAGGGACCAAGTAAAATTTTTTGTAAACTTTGATTTTAAATACCGAGGGCAAGAAATTACATTTTCTTCCAGTTAGCGCTGACGGAAAAATATATTTCCAAACGTTCAACATCATAACTTAAATGATATACATGCTATTTGAAAAAAACTGCAATATAGACATCAAGAATTTTAATCATCACTCACCAAAAAACTACCTATTGGGATTGTGCCCTTATATTACTGAGGGTGCGATATGTCTCTTGGCCAGTTCGCTACCGTCACATGGGAGTAAAGTGAAAAACATATAATATTTTCTACACATTTACTTCTTAGTCATACAAAAATTGTTGAACATTTTGCAAAGAAATAATATGCAATATGAAGAAATAAAAATACATATGGTCGCAGATAACTGCGATAAGGGATATAAATCCCTCAAGAGGTAGGCAGTGGTACAAACTTACGTAGCCACGATATTAGGTCTCAAGATGTGACTGGTGGAAAGTCTGTCTTCATATCGTGGAAAAATCGAATTTCAAATAAACAAAAACAAGTTGTCCTACCCAAGAATAGAACCCGGGGCCTCGTGCGTCAAAGTTGGAAACTGACTACTCTCGAACGCATACAGGACGACAGGGGATAATATACAAATTACTAAATATACCATATTAGCCTTGCTGGTAACACTGTCGGACAGAAATTTCGTTGAATTCCAAATATAGAAAGTGTTGAACATTTAAAATGAATAATTGCAAAACAAATACCAGTGTCACTGCGCCTTCCGCGTACATGACCTTTTAACATTTATGACCAGCGTCCAATCACTTATTAGAAACTCAAACACAATAAATAAAACATCCTGCATTTGAATGACTATGTCTTTAATCTGTTTCATAGTTTACATCGTTGGCGCTTCGTGAAACTTCCACATATTCATATTTTAAGTTAAAGACATTTGTACTATTTCACTTATTACTTCTTTCTACTCGAAAATTATTTTTGCAATGGCCGACCACTTTCTTAAGTTACTAATAATATTTTTGTTACCGATCATTAATCTAAACTGTTGTGAGTAGGTATGAATATGACATAAGAGCAAAAGAAATTGAGTAAACAGCGGCTGGATTTTTCCCCACGGAAATGGGAGATTTAATATTAATATTTATTCATTCATAATCTTAAATTATGTCAGATTGTAAAATTATCTAAAACAATACTAAAATTAAAATCCCTGTCAAAATTATATAATAATTAAAATTATGTATAAAAATTATGTATATAATATAATGAATTAAAATATAAATTAATGTCAAAATTTTTATATTATAATTATAGAACTAACTAGATAAAATTTAATCATCCAATAACCCAATAATCTGGCTGGTCTAGTCTGGCTGTTTTACACAAATTTTAAATAATTAAAAATAATGTGAAAAATGACATTGTTTTTTTCCATTAAAAATACAAATATGTAGGAAAATATAGGTTATATTTTGATAGGTTCAGATTTTTTTTCAACAATTGATAACACTCATTGCGACATATTGGAAACCGAACTAATATTCGAGTAATATTTTCATTTGTGATATATAATACGTCCAAATTATGAAATCTGTTTGTCCTAAAATAAGTCTAACAACATAATATCTAAGTACATTTTCTGAGTGCTTTTAAAAAATATATTATCTTGAGGAAACCCGGGTTCGTGTCTTCGAATCAGATCTTATCTAGAATTGTGCCTGGTTACCTTTCTGGGTTGTAGAGGTCGGATAGCAGTCGCTCTGTATTAAAAACTGTATTCTTATCAAATCCCCAAGATTAGGTAGCTGACTCCGATATCATCTGATAGGTATAGAACGAAATAAGGCTGCGGTGACGAAGATTATAAACTGATCTATACAAATAAATAAAATTGGAGTGTATGTATGTAATATTAAGATAACTTTTTTTTCCAAATGCATATATGCATGTTTATATTTATATTTACCAAATCAGTATTTTTTAGATTTTTTGTCTGTATGTCTGTCTGTACCCGCTAATCTCTAAAACGGCTGAAACAATTTTGACGACATTTTCACTGGCAGACAGAAAATTTAATTAGGAAAGGCTTAGGTTTCAGTTTAGAAATGTATAAAATAAAACAATTAATTAAAAAAGCGGACGAAGTCGCTGGCACAGTTAGTATAAAATAAAACTGAAGTATCCTCATTCGTCACATTCGCCATTCCTGAGGACCAACCCTCAACTATCTTTTGTAAACACAAACTTAAATTGGTTGGTAGTATTGTACGGGAAAAAACTAACATTTTAAAATACAAGTGATAGCGTTTGACAAAATACCAGGTTCGGTTCGGTGAAGATGCTTCGGTTTCGAAGCGACACGTACGTTTGTGGCGGGAGTTAGCAAAATTATAATTTTAATTTAGTTTACTTATCTTTTTATGTAAATACATACCTGAATCTGTTGGGTGGCGGTACTGCGGGCGTTATGGCTGGAGAGGAGGTTGGGGGTGTAGACACAGGCGGTGGCGTTTGCGGAGGCGTCGGAACGGCCACCTTGTCGCGCTCCAAGCGTCCCGCCACAGTAAACAGCGACGCATCGTTTTGGGGCACGCGTTTTCGCCATCCCTGAGAACAAAACCTTATTTTAACCCAAGAATAGAGATCAGTTTTTAAACGAAAACATAATTAGGCCCCTATCAGGGCAACGTAAGCACTTATGCACCCACAATTAGCCGATATTAGAAGAACTGAAATTAATTTGCATATTAACATTATCAAACTCTTTTTATACCCGGAGGTTATTGTTTTTTTCCCTATATATAATTTACTACATCCTAAGTTTTCCCATAAATCTAATTTAATTATTTAATATATTTAATCTTAATCGGTTTATTAAAAAAAAAAACATAATATCATACTAGCTTCCCGTACGCAGCTTCACCCGCGTAAATTACTTTAGTGACATAGGTAACTTTCAAAAATCAGTTTTTTTCCGACTTACAATATTATGTTATTTTCATGTATAAGCTAACTTACTGTAAACTTTCATTTAACTTCGTTCAGTTGTTTTTTCGTTAAAGAAAAATAAGCATCCATACATACATCCATCCATACTTTCAAAATCGCGCGTTTATAATATTACTAGGGTTTTAATATTTTAATTGAAGATAGACAGTAAAAAAATATCGCTACAAGGGTAATACTGAGAGCCAGCTAAGGTCAGTAATTACATACAAAGTTATGTAATAAATACAACACTATCGATTTGAAATTCAATAAACGCGATTCTAGTGACCACACATAATCACTGCACAAAGTAACTTATTTAAACGCTTCTACGGGTAACGTGACACAAACCAACATGACTCATTGACCGCAAGCATTTGTAATGGAATACTGAGAATTTTCTTATAATCATAATATTAATGCTACCGTTTTCGAGTCTGCATAAAACAACGTCAATTAAAAATAAACAATCGCCATAACTAACAAAAAGGTTGCATATGAACTTAAAAAGAGCTCGCGAGAGCTATGAAAATAACTTTTATTATTTCCTACTTCTGATTCATATACTTCTCATATTTTTCCTCTTCCGTTTTTGACGGTTAAAAAAACAATTAAAGCAATAAAATATACTGTTAAGTCTCCTTATATGTCATAAACACTAAAACTAATATACTGATTGTATAATAAAAAAAAACATACAGCCAGTATTACATATTGTAGAGTAAGTATATTTAATAATGGGATATAGAAATGCTCATTCATATACAATTTTTGGAGACGTATATTTAGACTGCCTTGTTGGCCATCGACTGACCGCGAGGCTCGGGTTCGATTCCCGACGGGGACAGACGTTTGTGTGATAAACACAAATGTTTGTATTTCCGGGTCTGGGCGTCTATTAATTTTTTTTTTGTATCTATTTAAGTATTTCTATGTATTCGTATCGTTGTCTAAAACCCATAACACAAGCATTTAATTTGCTCACTTTGATCAATTTATGTAATTTGTCCAGTTATTATTATTAACATAAGTGTGACATCGGATCATATACGAAAGTATAAACAACAAATAACGCATTAAACTTGAGGATATTCAAATGAATTCTAAGAAAAAAATAGGTCTAATGCGAGTCGCACGCATACACAAAAAGTTCCATACCATTATCCACAAATCTGGCGAAAAAATACATTTGTTGTATGGGAGCACTTTTTATATATTTATTTTAGTCTATTTATAGTATCTTTTGTTATAGCGGCAACAGTAATACATCATCTGTAAAAATTTCAACTGCCTAGTTATCACGGTTTACGAGATACAGTTTGGTGACTAACAAACAAGCGGAAAGCGGTGTAATAGGGTTCCGTTTATACCCTTTGGGTATCCATACCCTTTAGATAAAGTTTTCGTTCAAAAACATTATGGGAAAGCTATGGAGTGACATTTTTAATTACCTCAAATTATATTGGTGTTTTAGTATTTCAATGACAATTTCGAAAGACGGAAGCAATTCGAAGGCAGTTCAGCTCAAGTCAATTACCGCTAAAATAAAGCTAAAAGGTCTGCCTTGATATTTTCACGAGTCCTTTATGTTTCAACTCAAAGGATACATTTATTAACACGTTTAGCTGAGCGCAAAATTCTTCAACATTGAAAGCGCCTACAACTGAAATGGAAGTTTCCATTCTAACTTTGTTCACAGCGGTTGGTAGATTAAAATAAAAAAATCCGTCAAGTGCGAGTCGGACTCGCACACAAGGGTTCCTTACTATTATCGGTAAAACCGGGGAAAAAAATTAAGTTTGTTGTATGGAAGCACCCTCTATATATTTATTTTAGTCTATTTTTAGAATTTGCTATTATAGCAGCAACAATAATACATAATTTGTGAAAATTTCAACTCTCTAGCTATCACAGTTCACGAGATACAGCCTAGCGACAAACAGATAGACCGACGGACTGCGAAGTCTTAGTATTAGGGTTCCGTTTTTTTACCCTCGGGTACGAAACCCTAAATGTATATATATGTGCAATTCACAACATATGATACAGTAAGATATCTAGTGTCTATATATACAATCATAGTGAAGAATAAAAAGCTAAAAATCGTCTTAGCGTTTTTAAATAATTAAGAGTAAAATTCCTTGACGTACGGCCGTGTAAGCCAAAACTATTTTCGGATGTATTTCGTGACACACATGTTTCACAACTAAACCATTTGTTATTGAAAAAAAGTAAGTGTGAAAATTGTAAATTCACATTTTAAAGAATATTCAATTTTTGTGAATAATCTTATATTTGGTTAAATAATAACGGTTTCGCCGCAGACACGTGAGAATTAGATCTTTAGCTCGTATCCAGGTTAAGAAAATTGTTTCAGTGTTTTTATCTTCATTTATCTGTAACTAGCGACCCGCCCCGGCCTCGCACGGGTATGCTTTACATGTTAAGTATATACATATACACCTTCCTTTTGAATCACTCCATCTATTAAAAAAACCGCATCATAATCCGTTGCTTAGTTTTAAAGATTTAAGCATACATAGGGACAGACAGAGAATGTGACTTTGTTTTACAATATGTAGTGATATATGATTTCTCACCCCCAGATTTAAAGGGAGTTAATTTTAATTATCTTTCTCGTATCGGAACAGTCTAGAACATTTATAAAGGTCGATTGTTTTTGCGGGTCGAAATTACTTAGATTTCGTGTATTATTGTTTGATCGTTCTTTGAAGATTTAATCTGTTTTATTAATGGGTAAGGCTTCATATAGAGAATTTTGTAATTTACATAATCTCGACTTTTGAGTTAGCCCCGAAACTACTGAACCGATTTGTAAAGTTTCTTAACCATTAGAAACCGACATAAGCTACTCTTTACCGCGGGAAAATGCTTCATTCCTGCGGGAAAACGGGTAATGGGAGAACGGGTAGTAAGAATGATCTTTTCGTACTTATCTCTTTGACATAACTTCTAAATGACTAAACCAAATAGGTTGAAATTTTATACATTTCAAAAGTTTCCTGTGTGATTTAAAATTACAATTGGACTCGGTAGGTGGCGCTGCTGTCATTATGACAACAACAAACTAACCGTGCGAATCCAAGCAGCAAGTACCTATACATAAGGCGCTTCCACTATTCCTATGCACTAACCCTAATATCGCTCCCGCCATCACTGCGGACCAACCCTTATCTCTTTGTCCATTGGCGGTACTGCGCTTCTAGCTTCACACAAACACGTATCAGATATTCTTACACAATACAAACGTCAATCTTAATAGCGGGATAGCGTGTCCCAGTAATAACAACCATTAGCACTGGGTTATTCATCGCTTGCAGATCTGATATCATCCAGTACGTAACACTCGACGTCCGTTTTGTAACGCTTTCGTATTCATCTCGTATCATGAAATGAACTTTTTACTTACTCAATATGTTCTTTTGGTTTCTGTGCCGTTAAAAATAATTATAAATATAAGGAAAAGGTACATAAGGTTTTGGTTACATAAGGTTTTGATCGTCTCGTTGGCTAGCGTACACGCCTAGCGCCGTTAACCAACCGCGAGGCTTGGGTTCGATTCCCGACGGGGACAAACATTTGTGTGATGAACATAGATATCTGTATTTCCGGATCTGGGTGTTCATTATACAGGGCGTCCTACAGCTTTGCCACATGGAGGGGAAGTACC
>DVZL01000220.1:0-26357 GCA_018236625.1 Lasaia peninsularis
AAGTACATGTGTTTCTAATTTAAAATATGAATATGTGGAAGTTTCACCAAGCGCCAACGATGAACAATATAGAATATCATAAATTTTCCATCTCATCTTTTGTCAAAGAAACATAGAAAAATAGTGAAATAGGTAAAATTTTCTCTCCAGTTTAAAAGACATAAACGAACTTAATTTATGGAAAAAAGTTTTTTTTTTCAGTTTTTATTTTTTTATTTCTAAACAATTTTATTAAGATTCTCAATGTTTTTCTTTTCGCAGAATAGATTTTACATAACGTAATTATATTTCTCGCTCAAATTAAAACTCCGCGTCGTATAACTTTCGACGTACCGTTATTGTTATAATGTAATTAGACGAAATAATTAAATGTAACAGTAACTGTAAGTTATTGTACGATATTGTTTCATTTTGCTCTCAAAGAAGGTTAACGATGAAGTCATTTTCCTATATCTGCTTCTATACGTTGTTTACGCCATGTTTACTGAAGTGTTTCCTAGCCTCTGTGGTCGAGGTGCCGGATTTTAACACGCGAGGGTTCGATTCCCGGATAGGGCAACTTGTTCTATGAGTATTTTAGTTTATCTGATAAACATAACGTTGCCTAAAAATGAATTTGTACCAGATAAGATGACGAACTTTCCACCTGTCACATCATGATCAGTAGCCATACTATCGTCAGCTAACCTTAGATGTCTGAGGATGTTCCTCTCTCCCCCCCTTAGGGAATATGGGCATGAAGACATAGATTGATAAGAATAATATGCTTCTCAGCTTCCAGGTATGGATACGCGCAAAATGGTTATTGCCAGAAAAAGATTACGATTATAAGATTTTACGACTATTATAAATCTGTACACTTTCACGCCATATCCATGTATTTTTTTTGTTATTTTTTGAGTTATTTCACTCAATAACGACTCTCCGGGACTTTTCAAAACCTATACCTCTACAACTTTATCCAATCCAAGATATAAATGATTATTTATCGTAACCACGGTCAACTGTCGTGGGCAACAACCGCGGTAATTTTGTAGGTAAGACAAAAATATTAATTAAAAAATATGAAATTGTAATATTTATTAATCATAATAATGGAATTTTACCAACCTCCAACGTCGGAAACTATTAAATATTTAAATTTTTTAAGCATTTTAAAAATTTCATATTTTCTAACTATAATTATATATTTGTGTGTGAAAAATGTAGTTTTGGGGATGAGACTGAAAATCACATACACATCTTCACGCCTCGCGGGGTAGGAAGATAATATCGAGTACTAAGTTTCACTATTCCCACATACTTCCTCAACTTTCTCCATTTTTATCACTCTTTTCATACAAACACGCCGGTTGTGAAGACTTTTGACGCCCTCCAATATAACTCATTTAACTATATTAGTTAATTCAACTAGCTATAGCAAAATTCCAGTTTTAGCATTTATAAAAAAATATATCGCACGTTTAGTACTTACCAGCCACTGGAATAAACAAAGGAATTGCTAATAATCGGACTTTTAATACTCGTGTCAAGCTTCATTTGTTACAGTATTATGAACCCTCAGCACTTTAATTACAAATTATATAGTGATTCAAACTATGTTAAACGGAATGAAAACGAAAAAAACACATCCAATATGCGAAAAATATCAACAACATACTTAGACATTAGCAATCGTGGTACCAAAGACAGATTTGACGCTGCATCTTTGTTTTTAGGCTAGTAATATCAATCTAATCCTGTCTAAATATCTAAATAATAATGTCTAAATAATAGGTGTCAAGATATTTTTACGGTAATATTCATTTCCGTTTTTTAATTTTTCAATGTATATAAAGGTTAGTGCGGGCGACATCCGGACCTCCGCTGCTAGTTATAAAATAGTTATAAAATATTTTAAAATATTTATATGCTACCGGATATAATTGAAATCGACGATTATATATAATAGCAAAGAAATATAAGAAACTGAAACGAATATATAACACGAATATATACGACGTATAAGCAATTAATAATGATTAATAGTTTTTGTAAATATATACTACTGGATACAGGGTGAAAAAGAAATCACTCAAATCGGTCTACCCATTTTTGAGTTGCTTAAACAAAAACAACGAACTGCAATTGTCATTTATTTTATACTAGCTTTCCGCCCGCAGCTTCGCACGAGTGAATTATTTATTTAACACATAACTTTCAAAGACCAGTCATTTTTCCTTACTTATTACTTATTGCGTAAAAACATTATATTTTTAATGTAATCTGTTAACTGTAACATATGTTCTACCTCAAGGTCTGTCTCTGTACCGAATTTTATCAAAATCAGTTCTGTAGTTTAGGTGTGAAAGCGAAACAGACAGAGTTGCTTTCTCATTTATAGTATTAGTAGGAATTGAAAAGAGCTTTCACTATGTTGCTGCTTAGTTTCTTCAACCTCTTAGTTTACCTAAGATTTCCTTCACATCGAAATACGACAGTGGCAAGCACTGGCATTGTAGTGATAGAACAAGATAGAAAGCATTCGAATCCGTTGCAGATTGGAGATATCTAGTCTGACTGACTCTGCTGTCAAACTATTCAGTTATCTTAACTATTACCTACACTTTAACGGTAACGAGAAATATACTACAGAAATAATTTAAAATCTTGAATTTTTCACATTCCAGCAACATGATACAGAACTACTTAAAGTAACAGGTGTTTTTGAAATATAAACAAAAACGTACTTGGGCGATGATAACGGATGCACTTATGAATTATTCTTGTTTTATGTTACCTCGACAAAACTAATTATTTAATAATGTAAACAGTAAAGTATTATTTAACAGCGATGGAGACCATTTCCGAATTTGGCTGTGTGTGTGTTTCCGCTTTTGTGCGCGTATGCATGCTTGCGTGCCTACTACCTACGTCATCAGGTGAGTTAACTTACACAAATAATATGTAGCCGTATTACTCCGCAACCAAAGTCATGCAGTAGCTGATATCTTCATTTTGCTTCACAATAAATAATAATAAATTGATAAGATATAACATATTTTATATTTTATAAAGTTTATAATAGTGAGGTCGTAGAAAGAGTGGAATTGAATGAAAAATGTTTTTTGTAAAAATGAGAAAGAGAATGCTCTGATTTTTCGGTCATATCTAAGTAATGAAAGATATAAGATCGACAAAACAGACATGCAATGCGAATGTGGATAGCTGTAGCTATTCGTGGAGAGCCAGGTTAACATTCTACGACCAAATAGCTCACGTATTATCCAAGGGTGGTGTTAAGAGTCTTCGAAACCGGCGTGTTTGTGTGAAGAAAGTAATGATTGTGGAGGAAGCTAAGCGACTATGTAAGGATAGTTACACTTGGCACTAGAAACTCTCTGTCTACCCCCAAAAGAGCACAGGTATGAAGATATATTTGTGTGTGTCAGTGTGTATGTGTATAAATAAATACACAGTGTTCACACATATCTAAATTTCATTTAATTAGGACTGCTTTCGTAGAAAAGACTTCAACGAGATAATAGTGTGTCGACAGATTCTGATTCCCGACTCTCGATGGTAAGCTAGTTAGTGTCAACGATTATATTGGATATAGTTAATGTCGGCATAAAAGGCTATAATTTATATCTGCGCCAAATTTCATGCAATTATGTTGAAGTAACCAACATCAATACGTAATATGTAGCATGTTAATATCGAAATCAAATAAAATATAACGATCTCTACAATGCTTCGTACTAGAGCAAGATTATTTTTAAATGTTGGCTTATAAACAAATTCTCTATCTAAAAGATACAGGTAAATTATTTTAGTTTCAGAATTACCAGTATCCAAGTTTAAAATTCGTAGCTAAAACATCGTAAATGACGTATTTCTTAATAATCTAAAAAAAATGCAATTATGTTCTAAGTGACTATTATACGTAAATGAATCGAACCACTCCAACTTTGCAATACTGTTTTTGTTAAACTAAACCGTCAAACAATCCTCTAATAAATGTCATAGATCATTTTATATATAAGCCTCTTTAGGTATATGTGTTAGCATATAAAACCAGAAGAACAGGTGTGGCCGACATATATATGAAAGCTTGCTTAAATCTGTTAAAGCGACATTTCTAGACAAAACAGCAGCTGATAGTCTCGGGTGTAAATTAATCTACACTCAAAATACAAGATGTTATCCGTAATTTCACCAGAGTTTTCAAGATAATTGTTTTCGTCTTTAGTGGAATTACTGGAAGTAATTAATAGGATAAGTTTTTCGTGATATTATACAACACAGCGCGTCCCATAATCATCGAATTAACTAAACCTTAAAGTAACTTTTTATATTTTCTATCGTTGACACTTGGTGAACTTCCACGTATTCATTTTTTATGTGAAAAAGACTTGTACAGTTTCACGTGTATTATTGAAATAATATTTTTTAAACATCCAACTTTCTCTTTTTACCATTTTATTTGTAATATAAAAAGAAGGCTTATAACGTTAGAAGAATTAAAAATAATGAAAATAAAAATAACCCGAAACTTAAATGACCAATTAGATTTAAATGCTTTAAAGAAAAATTAATATCATCTTTTTTCTAGACAGATTTTTTTGGGTGCGTCTTTCGATCGGGTTGTTAGGCCTAATGTGCCGGTATACTTGCAAGTCTACCGGCTACCCTACCCTCCGAATCAAAACACAACAAAGAATGAATGTGTGGCAGCAGAAGTAAGTAAGGCGGTGGATCCCTACCAGGACGAATTTTACCACCAGTAATCCTCCTGTGAGAGTGACCCATCTAACCTATGCTCGCGTCAACTAGCTGCCTGGTAGAGAGGCAGATGGCCTATTCTACACCGGGGACCCAGATCAACACCTGGAAAAATATTTTGTAAACTTTTTTCCATGGAGAAGTGATCTTCCGGTAAATCAATTTGCTTAAATAACTCATGCATGTATAACTTCCCCCTTTAATTATTATTAATGATCACAAAACAAAAACATTTTTGTAACTTAAATTTCAGCCCTGATAACACTGGAGGCGAAACCGGTAGGTTATTTGTTAATGTTATTTCAATGGTACAACTTATCAATGGTAAATAAAATACAACCTTATTACAAGCGTAATAGAGTCATAATTTAACGTAATCAACAAACTATAATGAAATAATACTGCACTAAGAACTCACGATACAATCCCGATTCAAGTACTATAAAAAATACCTTAAAGCTCATTTCCTCTTAGGGGTAGGCAGAGGTTACATACTTGTGTCACGACGATATTTGGTGGTAAATTCCTCACCATATCGAGCACAAATTTTATCACAGTAAACGTCATGTTTTCAGATATTTTGAAAAAAAAATCATAAAAAGAATAGGTTCTACCCGGGAACCGAACCCCGGACCTCGTAAAAGTTAGACGCTGACTACGCTCAGAGGCGATATGCATTATAGAACAGATTAATCAATATTTAAGCCAGGACATTAATACAGCTGGTAGCCTTACATCAATACGGTGGCCATTTATCTACTTACCTAAAATTAAGATAAGCCATTTCTCTAATAACAATTTAACAGGTGTATGATGCATCTTTAAATTAAGACGCCAACAAAAACTGCTATTATCTATTAATTTGTTTATTGCTTGAAGAAAAAAACTGTAAACAATAGAAGAAGAAATTAATGATCGTGCACACAAGGCTCGTTGCAATCCTTTTCGATCGTGAGAACTGCGGCAGATGTGTTTCTAGCGAAGATACATTTTTTTCAAAACCATACCGCTTTGTATACTCACATATTGGTAACTGCGGACATGATTTTTGATATATTTTTATAATACTGACTGATAAATTGTAAGTTAACAACTTGTTTGATTTTGGATAACACTAACAACTTGGACAAACCTATACCTACCTACTATACTAACTTACCTTTCGTTAACACTAACAATTTTATGTATGAATAACTTATAATATAAATTACTTAATCATCGATTTAATTTTTTTTTTGACAGTATCAAATATGACATTTTAATTATATATTGACACTAATGACCCGCCCCGGCTTCGCACGAGTATACTATACATATTATATACATAAAAACCATCGTCTTGAATCACTCTATCTATCTCAGAAAACTTCACCAAAATCCGTTGCGTAATTTTTAAACATTTAAGCATACATAGGTATATAGAGAAAGAGAAAATGACTTTGTTTAATGCTATATAGTGATTATGAATTATGAATAAGGATATGCAATTAATAATTACGAATGACATACATTTATAAATTGAAATTTGCTTTTGTAGAATAATGTGCTTGTAGAATTAAGACATTTAATTTTATATATTTTTAAAATGTTATATAACATTTGCATGTTTAAATAATGGTCTTAGTTAAGTACTTACTGTATATTTGACTTAAGCCTCCTGAGTTACTTTAGCCGGATCCAGGGAGTAGCAGCGTTCCGATCCGTTGAATTTTCAAGTCGTATAGACGGGTTGCAAGTACTGCTTGTATGTTCTGTAAGTAATGAAATTCGCAATTCTATTTTATACATATTACATTTTCTTGGCGTACCTAAACCAACTTGGGTTTAATATCTCGGACCTCAAACCTCTTGAATATGTTCATCGGCTACTATCCTTACGAACAGAAATACAACACTATTGACAGAAACAGGCTACAAATGTTATAATATATATTTTAACTATATAAATATTTACAAGATTCATTCATATACTGTACGGTGATAGTAATAAGTTAATCTAAAAAAATATCACCACGTCCATATTCACGAAGGTGTAAACAGAGTTACATACCTGTAACAGTAGGTAACTGTTATTGGTACACATAATGTGATGGGTGGCAAGTCCGTCGCCATATTGGGCACAAATTTAATAATAGCTAAATTTTAACTAACCATAAACCTGAGATTATGTTTTTATATAAACTAACAAACTTCATAGAACAAGTTAACACGTTGCCTTACCCCGGAATGGGACCTGGCACCTTGTGCCTCAAATACGCCAACTATTTATGACTACAGAGGTGATAAGTTAATCAAATATATTGACTAAAAAGATTGAAAGTGCTAAATGTAAGATGTTAAAATTATTGTTTTAGTTTATTAATAAGACTTTTTGTTTGTCTAATGTCTAAAACCAATTAGTCCACTCATTATTATTACAGATTCATAAGTCCGTGTAAAGAATAAGAGTAGAGAAATAGATCGTGGACTACAAAGTCCGACACAAGGAGCAAAAGGGATTATTGCAAGAATTATTACTAAATATTTACATTTTATTACTATTTTTTATTAATATATAATATATGAAACACCTTTAATATACTTCTGCATACTAGATTCGCCTAAATTATATGGTTTTTAATATTTATAAAAGCTATAAAAACATTCGAATGTATATAACAGCTACATAGATTTTGTACGCAGCCATGCCAGCATATTATTACGAGTAAATATGTTGTGTTCTCCTGCTATAACCCGTTCAGATTTCTAAGTAAAAAGTATCTTCATTCCTCAGCTTCCTAATTCTTTCCGCATATTGAAATTATACCATATAATTGCTCTATTGTGACAAGGAAAGATCAAAAAAAAAATTATTAATAGTTTGTATTTTTATTTCATTATCAATTTACTTTCAGGGTTTTTTCTTGTTGTGTGTGGTGCTTGGGAGTTTATTATTAAATATTTCTTTCAAACTAAGAACTATAACTAAAGTAAACATCCCGATAAACTCAAACGTATGGTTCCCATACAACTATCAATATAATCAATATCGAGGGACAGGAAATAAGTGGGTAACAACTGATAGTGATTGTTCACTTTGCTTGGCGTTTCCTTTACTTCATCCCAACTAGTTGGGAAACTAAGACGCATCCGGACATTTGATACAAATCTTATTTCTGTGGGAATTTTGCACTTTTGGGATTTATAAACGCAAAAACATAAAAGTCACAGAAAAAAATTAGTTTTAAAAGAATTGTAAGTTGTTTTTGTGAAAATTTGCAGAAGAGTACTTTTAAAATGTTGGAAAGCTAATATTAAGTAAGAAAAACAAAAGGCTTACTTCCCTGGGAGTTTACGCTGTTTACACTTTGAGACAGAATATGCCCTGATATATCTAATTAAACTTTGATTTTTCACTATCATGATCACATCACCTATGAAACTAAAAAAAAAGGCCAAATATCTACAAAAAATTTTTTTTCGTAACCGAGTACTTCGCCGCATACCCTGTGCACGCCACATACATCATAATTCTCGTCTCTTCATACTTCTATTCTCGTCTTCCATAAACATATTGACTACCTTCTGTATCCGTCGTCCCATAAAACAAATAAACTAAATTAAAACACCTCAACTTTAAGTACAGTTTTAATTTCTTTAGTAGGCGGCGCAATATTCATATAATCAAAAGATCTGTAAGCTTATTGTCTTCTTGTTCTAAACAAAAACTTAATGCAGATGAATTGTATTTTATTAACAGCAATAAAATGGCGTCACCCAGACACAATACGGCCTTTCTTATTTTAATCTTCTTCATTCCTTATTGTGTTAAAATGTTATTAGGCATATTCTTCATAACTTGTAAAAGGTATAAAGGATCTACGCCAACAAAAAGATCACAATTAGTTCAAATTTCTTCAGACTTTACCGCTCAATAAAAATTTAGTTATAAGAAAGTTTTAAAGGCCCTTTCTCACACTATCTACAATCAGAAGGGGCCCAAAGGGGTTATTACCTGTTAGAGAGGTAAATGTGTTTTTTGTATAAATGACTCTTTTATTGTTGATTAATAAAATGTCACTGTTATGTATCCTTTTTATGCGACACCAGACTTAGACCACCCAACTGAATTTTAAACGATAACACAATTTTACTGTAATTAATTATATCATCCAGTCTACAATTATCTAGGTATTTAATAAAAATGGATCGTTAAATGTGTTGGTAAGCGCAAAACACGTAAACGATTGAACCGATTTTACTAATTCTTTTTTTTATAATTTTCTTTAAAGTACGAAGATAACCTTAAACAACAGTTCTCTATATTCCCATCCCATACAAAAGATTCGTACTTAAAAGTCAATTTAAACTTTAATACCATAACATTAATCTTAAGTTTCAGTAGAGGGGTTCCAGGAAGGCAAAACATTGGAGTGACGTTACTTGATAGCGTATAAATATTAATATCTATTTTGTAAAAAATTAACATGAAAGTCCTTCTTCGAAAGAAAAAATCTTATCTTTTAAAGTTTAGTTGAAATCAACAAAACTTTAAAAGATAAGATTTTTCATTATTTCGTTTTTGAATGTAATTTTCATGCGGGCGGAACGAAGTTCGCCGGGACAGCTAGTATAAATATAAAATCATTGAATATAATTACAAATATAAAATATACAGTATACATATAAAATCGTCTTATCGATTACAAATCCAATCCCAAGAAATCTTTTGTTTTTCAGATAAAATAAAAATATTATAAGAACAGTTTGCCCACCTGGGACCTCTTGTGTCGAAGTTGGACATCAAGTACGCTTGACCAGAGAAGCCTTTCTACAAATTAATTATATATAATCAACAATGGTTAGAGCTTTGGACTTCCATTCTGGCAGACCAGGTTCGAACCTCACAATGTGCCAATGAGTTTTTATCTCATTTAAATTTTTTGTGTGCTATTCAACCTAAGTTAGGGCCTGGTTTGGCCCTTCCATGTATAAAACTAGTTCCTTTGTCATATGACTCAGAGACGAGATAGTGCTAGGATGAAGATTACGAATTTTATTACGAATCTAATAATATATTAGATCAACTAAGGTTGCGATTTGATGAAAAGAATAATATACTTATATAATTATTCTTTTTTATGTGATACATTAAACAAGTTCACGACTCTCCTGATAATAAGAAATATTCTCTTCAATTGTGTTGTACTATGAAATCATAAAAATACATTTTTAGATTAAAAAAACCTTATGACGCTCCAAAAAATATTATAGGTTGAGGTTTCGTAAATTAATTCAAAGTTCGACGTGTAATAATAGATACTGACAGGCAACTTCCGGAGAAATCCCGGCAAACCAAAAAACGCATCTAAACAAACACATGACAAGAATGGGCAGATGGCGCCTCCAGGACGGAAATCGAAAGCATTTTTTGTTTTGTGAACGCAAAAAATGTATGGGAATATTTTTTTCCCAAAATAGTGAAAGTTTGAATTTGATTACTAACGTGAGAAATCTATCATTCCAGAAAAAAACTTTTATTTATCAACAGATATAAATTAACATGTGCTCTATAAGATGTATTTTATTACAGTATTGAAAGGTAAACATATAGGTTGTTTATATTATATTGTTTCCTATTGGTAGTTTTCTCAATTGCACCCCCCGCCCGGTAAAAAAGTACTTAAAAATCACATATTTTTTCATACAGTACTAGAAAAAACTTTGTAACTGTCATTGTCAGACAGATTGTATAAAAAGTAGGTACTTATCTCTGCAACAACACTGTTATTCAGGTATTTCCATATTTTATGCACCTCCCTGACAATAATTCTGACAGCACCCATGATAGTAAACAATATATTATTATGTTACATATAGACCACTACAATGGTAACAGTGGGCTGTTAACTTTTTGGTCGCGATATTGAGCATACTTTAAGTATACTCGCTATCCTATCAGACTATAAATTTAAAAGCGTAAACGCACATTACTGAGGTAAGAATAGGTATAATATTTGATTGTGTAATCGAAAGATTTTAACACAATTTAAAGCGTTCACAATATCTCATCTTTCATCAGTAGGAGCTAGGACTATATTATATTTCACCGATTAAATTATATACCTAGGCTAAAGGCAAGTTTTTATAAAATCAAGCCGTTTTCGAAAAGGAGGGCAACTAACATTGTGACTTGGAAATTTTATATATTAAAATGTACCTTCAAGCCGAACCCGAAGGGGTAGACAGGGGTGTGCTAGTATATCGTAAATCAGGTAAGATATAATAGAACACTTACGATTAGCCAAGGTGCTAGGGCTCTGATGTGATAGGTGGCAAGCCTATCGCCACTTCGGGCACATTCCAATCCCGGGCAATGTAATGTTTACTCTGAAAAACATTTAAGAAATTAACAAAGTTAAGTCAGTTTTGTGCGTAAGGTGCGATATAATACCTAGCAAACCAAATTTGAATTAAAATCGGTCGCGTTGTTTAAAGACGTTTAAACACTAAGACCGTGACAGGAGATATATATGTAAGAAAATGATGGTAGATATCATAGTATTAGGTAGGTAGAGGGTATTAAAGGTAAAGGTAACTCTAGCTATGTACGTCAAATAGTCAGCAAGACCGTGGGAGCCTCCAGCAGGTGCGTCAATACAAAGCGTTTCCTACACGCAGATGTATTCTTGCTACACATCCAAACTCATGCCTATTAAGATTAGATTAATACATTCAAAGTAACCAATATGTTGTTTGTCTAGTGCTTTAAATAATTTGACCCCGATACTGCTAATACAGTGTGTGGAGCGACGAGCATTCGAATTATGAGACAGGTTTGAAAATCAATAATGGAATATCTATGATAAAATCTTCTTCGTATATAAATTTACCTCTTTTATTAGGAATAAGTTTAATATAAATTATGTTTATTAAAAAAAGAAGAATAACATCATATTATAAATTTTGATTATTAAAATATACATATTTTTAAATAAATCGTCCTGAGAGCTAAATATTTTTGCTGGTGTTTATTTAGATTGTTTATTTTGATTTGCTTAAAAGAAATATATTAATAGCTGGTTATATATTAGTGTACTGGTTGCACTTCTGTTTTGCCATATATCATCAATTATATAGAAAGCGACTATTAGTAAGTTAAAGCTTTTATTCGGTAGCGTAAGTTACAGATATAAGTACATTTGAATGCGTTGAACTCTTTTGCATTCACAAGCAATGTGGTCTACTTCTTAGAGCTTTGATTAATATTTTTGTTATTATAAAAGCATACAATGACAATCACTGTATTTAATACTAAAACCTCATTATATGTTTGATCAATTCATACATATAAAATATCTCTAAACAAATTACACAAATGAGTTTAACACCAAATTAAGCCATTTATATGGTTGTGTTACAGACTTGAAAGTACAGATATCTATGTTCACACAAATGCCTCTCGTCGTCGGGAATCGAACCCGATTCTCGCGGTTTCTTGATGACGTAGGCCCTCCGACCAATAAGGCGATTATATATGAAAAAAATGTTGCTATCTTATTATATTATAAATGTTAAATTTGTGTTTGTTTTCACGAAAAGATTACTAAACGAATTTGGATGAAACCTTATAATATAGCTTATACATGAAAATAACACAGGGGCTACTTTTGAAACGACTACACGAAAAAGAAGACATGTTTATACGCAATAAATATTATAAGTCAGAAAAAATACTGCGAAAGATTTATTTTATAAATATTAACGCCTCGTAGTCTGGACAGATTATAATACAACTTAACTCACAGATCTCTAAAATTTTAGATTAAAAAAACATAAATGAAAACACTAGGTGGTAGAGTCTTTCAACGACTCGCCCGGATTGGTACCACCGCTTTACCTATTCCTGCCACAATAGCGTCAGTGCTCGTCATTGTCGTGTTCTAGTTTGGAGGGTAGGGTAGCCGGTAAACTTACTTTTGCAAGAGGCTTACTATCTACGCCTCAGGTTGGCAACGCACCATTTCCACCTTTGGTGTCTATAGGCGACGTGTATTTCTTACCATTAGGAAATCTGTCTGCTTGTTTGCCTTCCAATATCATATCATAAAAAAAAGCAATAAAGTCATACAAATTCTGGTGTAACTCCTGATGATGATGAACTGATCAAACTATCATGGTTTCATTCAACCTTCAATTCAATTGCCTTATAAATATTTGATTGACATGACAACCACACCGTATTATAATTTAAAAAAATATATCACATATACATTCCCGAAAATGTAGGCAAAGAAACATATGTACTCCCGATTAGCCAATGATATTATGTGGGACGTGGGCGTGACGATACTTATTTTATAATATTTTTAATCAATTTATGCACCAAAATTTATTAAAATCGGTATATTGTTCTAAAAATGGAACACATATACTTCCGCATCACTACATACTATAAAACAAAGTCGCTTTCTCTGTCCCTATATGCAGTATGCATAAATCTTTGAAACTGTGAAATGGATTTTGACGCAGTTTTCTTTAATAGATAGAGTGATTTAAGAGGAAGGTTTATGTATATAACATGTATAGTATACCCGTGCGAAGCCGGTCAGTAGTTTATAAAATTAGTAATCTTACGATTTGTAATAATTAATATTTTATTGTTATTAATGTGAAATTATATATATATTTAAATTAGATATGGCAACATTTGTAAGCTTTTATCACTACCGACACAAGCTTCAAGGGGTAAGGTTGAATACTTACAGAAAAACCATGGACAATTAAAGTATATCTTGGTTTAGAAAGAGGCATATCATGTAACAGCTATTTTTTGGTAGTTTATGGTAGACAGGGTTAAAATAAATCGGGTATAAATTAATGTATAAATAACAAGATAATTAGTATATAATATATGGTTAAGAAATAAATATAAATTGTGTGTTAAAATATTTGCACACCACATTGTGGTATAATATGTTGGTATAATTAAAAGCTCTTGTTTTTGTAACAACTTTTAACACACATATTCGGCAAATAAATAATTTTCGTTTCATCTTCTAGTGGAAAGGTTAAGTTTGGGGTCACTGTTGGCTATTAATGCTTTCGTCAGCCAATTACCAGTCACCACACAACTTGCTCACTTGCTATCTTGGCACTATAAAAAGATATTCATGATAATAAAATGACAAGACAAATTGAAGCTTAGATTGAAACAAGCAATATTTTTAATATATACAAGTTGATTAATCGTAAAATTATACATCACAGCTTGTAATATATTTTATTTCTTGTATATTTACTTTATCTTCAAACATAAACCAGTATTATCCGGCAAAACCTCGTATAATGTAACAGATATAAAGTTAATAACCCTGTGGTCGAGTGAAGTCCGTGTCCTACTTTACACGAACTCCTGGGTACGATTTTTGGGGTAAGGCAACATGTTCTGAGATTGGATTGGATCGATATGGCGACGGACGCGCCACCTGTCACAACCTTTTTTTATGAGATAAGACAGAGACACGGGTCTCCTGATGGTAAAGTCAATAGTGGTCTATAGACATCATAGATGTTGTAGGTGCGCCGCTACCCTGTAGTCGAGCTGTTAGGCCTTATGTGCAAGTCTACGGGCTATCCTACCCTCCAGACCGGAACACGACAATGTCGTTATGGCGGTAGGAATAGGTAAGGTAGGCCAGTAGTCGTGTTGGTAGTGACCCAGTTAACCTATGCTTGCCTCTAACGAGCTGCCCGGTTACAAGGCAGGTGGTCTATTCTACACAGAGTACCCGGACCAACACGGGGAATCCTAGGACCTAATATCATCATCGGCTAATCGTGAGTGCATACCTCTACCTACCATTTTGGAAATACGAGACTGACGATATTTATTTATTTTATCTACACTTTTTACGTAAATGATAATGTTTATCAATCCACACGCAAAGAAAGGGAAAAATAATTGTGTTTGAAGACACATCTGCACCAAAGTTGTCACAAACAAGGAAACTTTCAAATAAGGAATTCATATTCGAATATTATTGTGATATTAATACCTTTTTGAGATTATAACTTTACCATATCAGGTTTTTCGTGTATGGTCTGGTGTGACCACAGATTACAACAAACATAGCCGTGCCTCTCAGTCTTCTGCCTTACATATCTATTGAGTTGGATTATTTAATAATATAAATAGCAAGTTTTTGTATAACAGTTAGCTTAGCATAGTGACCCTCGATTTACCTGATGGAAAGTGAAGAAGGGTTCAAAGGTGCATGCTAAGCTAAAAGATGCCTATTCACTTTTTCTTTAAAGCCGCTTGATTATAAAGGTCTAGAAACACCTTCCCAGGCAGAGAGTTCCAATCCTTGGCCGTTTTAATAATAAAAGAGGAAGCAAACCTTTTTCTTTGTTGAATATGGGTGATACACCGCAGAACGCCTCGAGTTACGACTGAGAAATGGAGCTGGTGGGATTAAATTGTGAAGTTCCTGGGCACACTCGCCAAAGTGCATCCTGTAGAAAACCGAAAGACTCTATGACGATTTTCAAATTTAAGCAATTTTTTTCGAGAATCCAGAGTTGCGAGTCCTGAATTAATCTCGATTAATCGTTAATGTTTATTCTAATAGATTTTTGCTTGTATATTTCTACTATCCGTTGCCCACGTGTTAGTATCATACATACAAAATCTAGGAAATTGTGAAATACAAAGAAATCGGTTACGTATCTTTGTACCAAATTTCATCAGAATCTGATCAGTGGTTGAGGCGTGTAAGCGCTACCCTACAGACAGAGTTACTTTCGCATTTATAATATTAGTACGGATAGTACGGATGTCAAATGCAAACGAATATGTTGTATTTATATGTCATCAAATATTTCCATACAAATATTCATCCCCTCCTCTAACCCCTTTTTTGCAGTAAGAAGAAGTATATGTCCTACCTTAAGGTCAACTTTATCTTTGTACTAAATTTCGTCAAAAGCTGATCAGTGGTTTAGGCGTGAAAGCGTAACAGACAAACAGACAGAGTTACTTTCGCATTTATAATATTATATAGTACGGATTAATAATAGCTATGTCTCCGTAGGCGTAGGTAGAAGTGTATACTTATTCACCCACGATAAGCCGACGACATTGGGTTCCATGGTGTAACCAGTCGTAAATCCGTCGCTATTTCTGGCATAAACTCATCCCAGGTAACGTTATATTTTCAGATACCCACACACATCACGACGCCATATCCCTTGTGGGTTAGGCAGATAGTATCAAGTGGCACGATTACTACATACTTGCCTAGCTTCACATTCATCACTCTCTCTATACAAACACACCGACTATGACTCATGTCACTAACCTCGGATAATATTTTTTATATAAACTGAAAAAAACATAAGACAAGTTGCCCTACCCGTAAATCGAACCCAGGACTTCATAAGTCGAATTTGAACACTGATTACGCTCGCCTACAGAGACGAACAACAAAATAATAATGACTATGTCTAGACAAATGACAATTCTATTGAAATATATTTTTAGCTTAGGTATCTAACGACCAGATCGCCCACTGGTGAAATTTTCTAGTGGTTTAGAATATTCCATTACATACAGTGCAATAAGTCTTACTACTCTCGCAACTACTTGCCCGGTATAGTAACAACACTTTACTTTTTGCTGTCATACTGTTACTGTTGTCTTCCAGTATTTCCTAATATCAAAGAAGGCACCTATAACGTCTTTGATATATATAAGTGTCCGATGGAAATCCATGTACTTTTTTACCCTTCTATAATATATATATTTTCCAAGGGTTGCTCCTTTTGTTGGCTGCTCTACGAAGCGATTATATCCATGCTGAAACCAAACTTTATAACTAAAAACTTAATAAAACTTTATAGGTAATAGCTTGGTAGCGCCTTTGTAAAAATCTTCTGGATTGGGTGTCTAATTAATAAAAAGTTAGTAATAATAATAATCGTTTGTTTGCAAGAATGTGTGTGTTAAGGAGATGTTACAATATTTTGATGAATATCAACACATTCTACCACATTGTGGTGTGCAAAAATTTTACAACATAAAATTAATCATTTATATTTATTACTTAATTGTTATTCGATTATTTAATAAATTATAGTAATATGTCCACAATATTTTCTCATAATTTTTACATCTTAAATAGAAAAAAAATTAAAAGCTATTTGGCCAAAACAAAAAAAAACTATACATAAGAAATATTGTTAAGTGCTTATGCTGATTATATTTTATTTATGAACAGCCCATTTAGTTTGTAAAAACACTTTTCTGATTCACTTTTCTTTCGTTAATAATTCCTACTTCGGTGAAACAGAAACACGAAACAGTTTATCGTTAATGAACTCATTAATTCAAGTTATACATACTTATTACAATCAATTTGAGTTATAAACCTTTACAATACGTCTTTTTAAAAAAGTTACCTGTTGCTTTTAAGCTGCTAATTACGAGTGTTTTAAAAACCATATATCATAACGAACAAACAAAATTGAAATAAAACCCTTTAGGCACCTGTTTTTGAAGGTTTTTTCAATATGCCATCTTTGTTGAAAGAGATTTGATGGCGCAAGGTGCAAAAGTTGAAAAAAAGATCACCTTATTAGCATACCTCGCCCTCAGCCATCCCTACACCGAAAACAAAACAAATCGAAATTCGATAATAACGTCAAAAATTATGGCTCTGGTAACACATAAGCGGTGGTCAGCTGCCTCCTCGTCCTTGTTAACGATATAGGTCAAGTTTCATAAAAAAACTAAGATTTCGTTTGTTTTTACTTCAGATTCTTTTTATTTTAGGATTGACTAACGCCTGCGCGACGTTCGATCAATACTATTTTATACAACCCTACTTGCTTATTTTCACTTTTATTTAACTTTTAATGAAACTTGACATAGCTTAAGTTAAAACTAACTAACGATAACAGAATTATACAATACTAGCTGATTCCCGCGGCTTATCCTGCGTGAGACTATCGTACACACAAAATATACGCAATTGTTCGATTGGGTTCGATTCCCGACGGGAAATTTGTATGATGAACATAGATGTTTGTATTTCCGGGTCTGGGTGTTTATTAAATTTATCCTATCTAAGTATTTCTATGTATTAGTATCGTTGTCTAACACCCAAAAAACAAGCATATAATTTGCTTACTTTGAGGTTAGATTCATCTGTGTAATTTGTCCAGTAATATTTACTTATTATTAATGTTAATTGTAAAATGAAAACGAATCGCTTATATTTTTATGTCATCAAAACATTTCCATACAAATTTCAGTAAAAAGTAAAATTTGCAGTAAAAAGTAGCCTCAAGTCTATCTTCCTACCAAATTTCATCAACTCTGATCAGTTGTTTAGGCATGAAAGCGTAACAGACTGACAGAGTTATTTCGCATTCGCATTTATAATATTAGTTCGGATAATAATTAATAAGGATTAAAATCTTTATCTCTTATAGAAAATGTAATAAAAACTAGTTAAGCTTTTTATCGTATTTGGTAATAGATAAATAGACAAAAATTTTAAAAGAATGTTTATACTGGAACGCGTCCGTAATGTAAGTGAATTTTCTTTTAAAATCTTCCTCATACAGACTATTTTAGCCGACAAGCAAATATCATATCAGATAATATAGCTAACCTTAGATTTGAAATTTATCCCGTATCCTGCGGAAACCTCTAAAGTAAATAAAAATACCTATATAATAATATTGGGAACAAAATGTAGAGCTCGGCTTAAGATGATCTGTTGATGGGATGATAATGAAGATGATGGTAATGATGATGATGGGTGTGATACATCCTCTTTCTTTCTCCGGAATTAACTATCGATTGTACGAGTATGTATTAAATTATTCAATAGGCGTCAGTAAAAAGGGGTGACTCAAGAAATGTTCGCTTGATATTTTGAAACAAGACATACGTGCCAAGTAGAAAAGCGCACCTGGGCTCCCTCATTTATACATGAGGAACAATCTTGATTAATGCTTGGATACTGCTGAAATAAATATGGCATTAAATTTAGCGTCTGAAACGTCTAAAACTATGTTAACAAAATGTTGATTACTTGAAGGAGTTCAACCATAATTATCTTAGATTGTTATCAACGACTTACCTGTTTCTACCGTCGTAACGTCAGTGCTTTTTACTACTGTTAACAAACTAAGCCACCTCTCCGTCTACTTACTAATACCAAAAGATCCGTCTACTTGTTTGCCTTCTAGAATGATTATTTTGTAATATGAGAATCCTACAATTATGAAGTTTGTGTTCACACGACTATAAAAACTGAACGCGTATCAAATAACGGTAATTATAATACGAGAGTAATACCCACGGACAATATCAATGGAGACAATGAAGATCGCGCAACATTAAAAAAGCTATTTGACTTCTCAAGTTCTTATTTTTATAAGGATTTCCTGATGACAAAAATATTTATAGTCTTAAAGACCAATGGTAATAATGAAGTGTTTATTATCAACCAGTAACCTTACCTCAAAGTTAAAATACAACAGTGACGAAAACTGACGAGTTGGCAGAGATAGCCGTACCTATCTAGTTGGTAAATTATATGAGGACTCTATCACTTTGTAAAACATTTTACTTATTCGTCGATCAGCCAATTAATACCTTAGACTATATATGCTCTGATTAAATTTAAAAAATGTACTTATCATGTCTGTGAATACATAAGAGTCTCGGTCGCGGGAATGGTCTTGTGTATATGTTTGTATACTTAACATCGAGAAATACGTCTGCTTGTTATTCCAACCCCATAAACTTATCTCTCTTACTTTAACAAGTAATTAAAAAAAATGTAGGCAATATTGATGAAAACTTACTGGAAATAAAAAAGTAACATAAGTAAGAATTCGCTTTATAATTTTTGTATGCATAGGCTCCTGTATTTTCTTTTTTTCTATTTTATAGGCTGGAAGATTTAGGTAAGTTTTATCACAATATCTAAATGTATTTCCGCGGGAAACATAAATAATAATATACGCGTGTATAGCCGCGGGCAGTTATATAGTTTATTATAGAATGAAGCAACTCCATCAAACGTCTATTGATACGACCTATTTCCCGGAAATGGTATGTAACGGTACTTCTAGTGGACTCTGCGTCCGGTAAGCCATGCGAGTATCCCAAATGAAGACCAAGAACATACTCAGCTATTAATCCCTCTACAGATTTCAAATATATTTCTATAGCCACCTGATTGACCGAGGCGTTAGTTAGTAGTAGTTAGTTAGTTACTACATGCCTAACCACCAACCATCCGCAAGATTCGGATTCAATTCCCAACAGGGGCATACATTGCTGCGATGAACTTGGATGTCTATATATAGGTCTATAAACTCGGTAGTTCTTTTTTTTTCTTGGAATCTCTGGCAAAACAATGAATAAAATCTTAAAAAATCTTTCATAATAATCATAATCACCCAACCGAAAACCGATTTTACCTTAAATAAAACTGTAGTTATCTTTCGACATAAGATGTGGAATTGCTCTAGATGATTGTTCTAAATCAATTAAAATCACCAAGACAAGGAAATTTATTTCCAGACATAACCCTGTCTTGGTCTACATACATACATATGTTTACGGTAGATCTCTTGTAGGTTATCGAGTGCCAAATGTCACGATCATTATATTATACGAGTGCCTAAGTGAATACACTATTCATACAAACGTGCCCGTTTCAAAAACTCTTGACTTTTGCAACTTGCCTATTTGTAATTATCCAACACGTGGAAATCGGTAATAGCGGGATTTAATGAAGGGATACAAAATACAAAGGAATATTTCTTCAACTCGCCAATTCCACAACGGTTAAAGTGTTCTCTGTGATTAGTGTGCGCTTGGAAACAATTTGATTTGCGTAATTTGGGATTTTACTGAATTTTATGCTTACTTACATATTTTTTTCTGGATTAACTTTGTGACGAATTGTTGAACTATATTAGGACTTCTGAATTGAAATCTACATTATTTGAGAAAAACACATTGATAACTTACTACCGGACTACTTACTAACGGATTTTACGATCTTACGAGCTGCCTGGTAGGAAGGCAGTTGGTCTATTCTACATTCCCGGACTAACACTGGGAAAAATATAATAATTTAAAATATTAATATAATAATTTAAGATTTTACATAAATATAACCTTAAAACACTCACATATTCAAGTTACATATAAGTATATAATATAGTAAAGGCCCTTTTTACGGGTTTTGCATTTCGTATACGATTTTATAATCTGAACCACTATAGGTTAAGAAATCGGACTACCATTTAAATAGTCCAGGTTCGAACCCTGCTTTGTACCAAGGAGTTTAACGTTGTATATTTTTAAGTGCTCTTACGGTGAGGGAAAACATGGAGGGGTAGCCCTGATTCGTGTATTCGAACTTAGTTGGCATAGTTATCCTCCTGAGTTGCAGAAGTTAGATGGCAGTCGCCTGTGTAAAAACTCGGGACTTTATCAAAACCCCCAAAATAGGTAGCCAAGCCCAACATCATCTATATTCTTATTATTCATCGCTGACGCTTGGTGAAACTTCCACATATTCGTATTTTAAATGAGAAACATATGTACTTCTTGACATATAACTTATAATTGAATTTTTTTTAATAGCCGTTAAGTTTTAGGCAATTATAATTTATAAGTTCAAAAGTACATGTGTTTCTCATTTAAAATCAAATATCAACTGATATAGTAACGGGAATAGGCTAGGACAAATAAGATCTAATGTTATATCCTCAATTTAGGCAGACTTTCCCAAGTATCTTCTGGTTTTATCTAGACAGTAAGTAGATGTCTACACTGTCTTGTCAGAAAATTTAGAAGATATCCAAAAGTATTGCAAAATATGCAAAGTTCAGGCCTGATATTTCGAACATAATAATAAATAAACAATATATTTTTATATTACAAATATATATCAGACTGCTGTGAAGGAATCTAAAACCACGGAAAATGATAGTTTTCTTCTTTTCGTTTCGTTGGGAATGATATACTGATACTTGATCTCTATAGTATCTACTGTTTCATTTTAAGATACCTATTTGTCTCATTCAAAGTTCAACTAATCAAGTAGTCCTTCACTAACAGGGACTGCGAACGTGTCAAAGAACATATTATTTATCTGAACAATATCGTAGTAGTGCAACAATAATGAATTAAGTGGAAATATAAAAATACTCTGTGTTATATAATAGTTTGTAACACGATATCCGCATAATGCGGAGTCGTCGGCGACAACGTAACCGCGTAATGGCGGCCGTGCGCAATCTTCCGTCATAGTGAACTTGAGTTTTTTCGCAGCACCGTTAGCTTGAGCTACATTCCGCTGTTACTGCGATCCACCGCTTGGCACCGCCACTGCTGCATTCAACATTATTTCATACCAACATGGTTGTTTCTGTGCTCATTACTGACTTCTGTATACGTACATAGTTCTCGCTTGTATTCTATAGTGGGTTCTGATGAAATCTTTAAGTTTTTAAGCTATTGAAAGACGTATTTTCTTTTATAACATAAACGTTTATATGTTTTGTTACCACTAAAACCTCTATTACCCTAATCTCTTTCTAAGTGTTATTATTTTACGCACTAAGTCTTAATGCCGACACTTAATTGTTAGTGCTTTATCACCTGACGCCCTCTCTACAGTAGGTACTTCTTTGTTGACTTTTGATCTCCATCGATTCGATTGTAGCAAGAATTATTAGTAGGTATATAAATATTTGACAAACTGTGAAATATTTATATACTATGCGTCAGTGCAAAAGCACAAAATAAAAACTTGAGAACTAAAACCATTTTGATTTGTTGCTTGTTTTGATTTGTAAGCTAACTATAACTGTCGCGTATAATTATTTCATTAAAATAGGCATTTGAAGTCTTTGAGTAAAAAACTTTTTATTTGTATCTGCTTCGGGTTTCTTTTTAATTTGTGTTTTATTTTATTTTTGTTTTGTTGCAAACAAAGTTGTTAGTAACTGACAGTATTTATAAAAAAACATTAGTTATTAAGTCGTAATAATGATAGGAGAAGCTCTTGTACGATGAAAGGACAAATTTGATATTTTTGACCTCGATCATAAACCTTTATAACTCTCTCATCTTTATACAAATACTATCAATCGTTTTATGTTCATCAAACCACATTTTTAACTAATATTAGATAAGTTCGTTCTATGAATGTACATATATAAGGTAACATCCGTTTCATGGCATCTTTGAACATTCTTCGTATTCTGTGAATTTAAATTGGACGTTCTACATCTACCGGTATCTTCCGAAATATATTCTTTGTATGTATTCCATTTTTATATCAGATGATATCAAGTTCGACCTAATCTACGGGTTTGACAAGGGTGTCAAATTTTATACAAATCGATTTTTATCTGACCTCTGCAATTACTAAGGAAAACCAGGCCCAACTAGATTATATCGAATTCGAATAGAAAAACCCTCGAGTTTCCTCCCGATGTTTTTTCACATCACACACACTCAGACCACAAAAACTCTGTAAATCAACATTTTTAAGCAATAATTTAGACTTTTAACACAAGTTTACTGAAATACTCCTGATGCTAAGTATGCCGTATCTGAAAACTAAAAAAGCGACAAATATTATAAAAACATGTTTTGGGTAGGACAAAACAATTATATAATAAAGTCAATTATTTAAGTAGGTACTTATTTCATACATAATATATACTTTATATACTTCTCTGATATAATATATTTGTTCATTTTTACGTGTTTCGTTTTTTATCCGCGCCAAAAATATTGAGGTTCCCAATTTGACTTCATATTTTTTCCATGTTATGTGATTGGAGTAATCACGCAACAAACAAAAAAGTCAATTCTAAATGGGTTTTAATGCTTTTGTTTTAGTAATGCATAGGTTAAAGCAGTTGTTATTTCAAACGCTTTTTTGAGATATTAATAAAAACAAAAAAGTCATGTATCTAGACGGCGTGATTATGAAATCGAAATCTGTTTTTGCAGATTTATTGTGTTTAAATTACAATATAAAAAGCAAAGCTCGTATAATCTAGATACGTTCAAAATTAACAGGATGTGATTTAATTTAACGGTTATTTACTTTAAAATGTAGCCTATATCCAAAGACACAAATAATACAACTATTCTATTAAAATATAAAGCAAAAAAACTGCTATGTTGTTTAACAAAAAATAACAACCTCTCTAATGTTATAGCTAAGCTTTGAAGGCTACGAGCGCTGGGTCAATGACCATTGCCAATGTCAGCCATCTTGATTTCCGCACTGGCTTACGTTCTTCACGTAAGAGGCTGTAACGCTGTAATAGTGTGAGTTTAATGTTCGTTTTTCTATGTCAACTGAGAATGTGTGTGTTAGGAGAAGTGAACGTACAGTATGTGTACGCGTTTGCATGTAATTGTATCTGTGCTTGTGTGCGGACCTAATAAGTTTTGTGGTTTGACTACGAATAAATTCTAGATGGCTGTTCAGTAGTTGAATCTTTTAATATTTTACATCTTATCAATAGGTACGATTGTAATAATACTTACATTGTAACCGATGACTGGTTAATAGAGTTCTTAGACTATTATGAGTGTTCAAAGCTATACATATTACTACATATTATCTTAATGCCAGTGATTGCCACTGTCGCGGTTCGGTTTAAAGGATATTGTACCTAGTAAACTTACTTTGTTAATGCTAGGTAGGTAAGGCATCTTCAGCACCCTGACTATCGACATTCTAGTTCGATTGAAGTATACTTCAAAAATCCATTTTTATATCCAAAGGCTATGCATAATTAAATATAAAATATTTCAAAAAACGGACCACCATCAGGCATTAAGTCATATAGATTGGCCTGTTTGACCTTAAGAGATAATTATCGTTGAACAGTGCGTGGGAATGAGGTTTAATAATGATAATAACACTAACAAAAAATGTTCCAAAAGTTAGCGAGAAAACGCTTTTTGTTAACTTTATTAGGCCTTCTATCTTTCAGATAAATCTAAATGGTAGAAAAATCTGAAAATAATTTTAAAAGCATTTATAAAAACATGTACTCATAATATGTTGCAAATTAAGCATTCGTATAACCTTAAAAAAAATATAACAATGAAAAATCAAACTACTTTTAAAAGTAGACATAAAAATCAAATGGGAAAACGACGTTCCTATAACTTGTCTAGGGGCTGAAGTATACTAGCCTTAACAATTATAATATTTTATTATTTTGTATTATAGTATCTGTAAATTGTTGGGCTTCTAAACAGTGATATAACAGTACCCAAGAACTGACATTAAGACAAGAATAGGAACTTTCCATACATATATTTGAACGATTTTTAATAATCTATTATACATACACCTATTCTTACTGCGATTGTTAGATTATAATAGTCATATGATTCATTCAACTAATGGTACTAGAATTTTTTTAATTTCTTGGATATTATTTTATCGTAATCGTAATTGTAAACAAAAGCTCAAGACTGTATTGAAGAATATGTCTTCGTGTACGTGGAAATATATTAAGTTGCAAGTATATAGTTAAAAAAACATGACAATGACGTACATTGAAATTTAGGAAAGGCAAGCTTGTTAAGTTTCTTTTGACAGATACTCTTATGTTTTAGATTATACAGACACGTTGCAAGAACCACTTGTATAGTATCCTATGCGTAGTAAAATATTTTATATTATATTCTATTCGACGCTTAGAGGTATAACGAGGTGACAGGAAAGCAATTGGCTTATATTCCTCAATAAAACCCGGGACTACCATGATTTAGAAGTTTTTACAAAAGCTCTATAAATTCTATAAAGGTTAGTGGATTTTTCAGTAATATCAGTAAACGGATTAAAGCGATGAAAGAGTATATGGATAACATTATGAAAGTAGTGTATTCAAATAGCCTCATTTATTACTTAGAAGAGCACCAGACACAGAGAGATCACGGAATCTTGAGTGTGTGATATTGTGTATATTTTTCAACATATCCGTCTTCTTGTTTGTTTTACAAACAAACTCATAGACTTATAGTTTTGAAAAAAAGCGTCTTCTAAGTTATCATCTACACTGGCGCATTTTGAATTATTCATCATACATCCGAAGATTTCAAACATTTCAATAATGGTATTTACAATAGACTAGCTGTGCCCGCGACTTCATCCGCGTTTTAATTATTGTTTTAATTAAAATTAAAATTTTAATTAAAATTTTAATTTAATTTTAATTAAAATTCTAAAATAAAAGTAGCCTGAGCCGTTCCTTATTATATCATCTGTCTGCCAGTGAAAGTCCCATCAAAATCAGTCAGGGATTAGCGGGTACAAACAGACAGACAGACAGGCAGACAAAAATTCTAAAAGATGTTATTTTGGTATATGTAATCTGTAGATATACATATGTACTTAGTAAAAAGCGGTTATTTTAATATTACATACAGACACTCCTATATATAATAGGATAGACGATTATCACATATACTCGTAATACCTCGAAAGCGCGATCGTGTGGTTTTTTTTTTATGATGTTGGAAGGCAAACATG
>DVZL01000221.1:0-26327 GCA_018236625.1 Lasaia peninsularis
CCTCCGGACCGGAACACGACAATGTCATTATGGCGGCAGGAATAGGTAAGGCGGTGGATCCCTACCCGGGCGAGTCGCTGCACAGCACTCTATCACCTAGTCAATAGACTCCTTATAAGTCTTATGAATCTTCATGGATCTTAGACTAATTATTCCACACGGTCAAACCGAACAGATACTCAGATTAAACATGTCGTAATCCGTGACGGTGGCTCCCAGTGCATGCTTACGGCTTCTCCCTGCAATAAAACGTAACTGCCTCTCCAGGGCCAGCGGAGAGGTATTAACGTTAAACAATAAATCGACTTAACGAAGGACCTCCGCGGTTTTACGTCATACAGTCCAAAATTACACACACGAGAACGGTCTATGGCAACGGACCTAAGGCCGCTTGGGATGACAAAGGTGTATTACGTCATTCGCAGTGATTTTGCCATTGCTCGCCATTTTTCCTATTACCGTTGTCATGCAGTGACAGTGCAGAGTACTAAAGTACACTTTTACGAATACGAAATGAGCATCACAAACAACTTCACGTAAAGGCACCAAATAAGTTTAGAAACTAGTGTGAGTGAGTTGGCTGTTAAGACGGATATTGGTTTTTTTATGGGATAAGACAACGAACAGACACACGGGTCTATTGGTGGTAAGAGACAATCGTGGCCCATAGACATCATAGATATGGTAGGTGCGCCGCTGCCTTGTGGTCGGGATGTTAGACCTTATGTGCAAGTCTACCGGCTACCCTACCCTCCGGACTCGTGTTCCAGTCATTATGGCGGCAGGATTAGGTAAGGTGATGGATCCCTACCCGGGCGAGTTGCTGCATAGCACTCTACCACCAGTAATATGATAATAACGAATAAGCAAGAGCAAGACAATATGTTTTTTTTAACTATAAACTAATATTACGTTATAAGCGATTCGTATGAGGAGCAATTAATACCAAGCATTTTTATCATCTACATATTCTGCTGAAATATTATAATATTTTTTTAATACTTTAAGTTTGATGCACTTTTTAAATTAACTTTATAAACAACATATTGAATAAATAATCGAAAAATAAATTATACGAAACCTAAATCCACGTAAAAAATTAGACAGACATACAATGACCATCGATCTATACTTTTTACGCGTGTCCCAAGAATAGATCTCGTGCCTGAATGGCTTTAGGTTTTTTATACGAAACAAATTAGGTGATGAAGCTATTAAAAATACCTGTTACATTATTATACTCAAGTCTTGACGACATTTTCGACTTTAATTGGTTGGGATGTGTAGCAAAGCATGACTGGAAGAAATAAGGGATGTAAACTCTACATAAAGGTCTAAATTTGCTTAGTGAATTTTATTTTATAATAAAGTGAATTTCAATGTACCATCACATGCAAAATTCGTTAAATAATTTCCCACATAAATTATTGTACATAAATTTAAATGTACTTTTGTAATTGATTGTACATCACTGGATCATTCAACAAGTGATGTCGATTAGAACAGATTTATTATGTCACCGTGGCATCAGTACTTGCCATTGTCTTATTTCAATTTGGGGTAAAAAGATTTAAAACCCATCATATTGGCAAGATACCATTAACAATCTCGATGTTAGAAAATCTTGCCGCTGTACAACATAAAAACACATCCTATTTGTATTTGTAACATTTATTTATCCAAGTGATCAATAAAGGGTTGTAATTGATTGAATATCTTTAGATTCGTCTCTCGTCGAATATTTACGTTCGATTTCCGAACCGTTTGTATTTGCGGCGTGTCCAAATCACACCATAACAAATCCGCCGATTGATAAACGAATAACCTCATTTTTAAAAATATAACCCAAAAACGTTTGGAGGCATTTTATTTATGTAATTCCAATTTAGAGATGCAAAAATAATTTGGTTTATATCGCAAATAGATCTATTTTTTTACTGTGTTAACATATAGATGATGAACGAAAGTTTGATATGACATTTATAGCCTCTAGTGATCGGTATCTTTGACGCACGAGATACGGAGTTTTATTCCCAGGTAGGCCAACTTGTTCTTATCGTTTTTTTTCAGATTAACTAAAAAACATTAAGTTGATTGAGATTGGATTTCGTGCCCGATATGTCGAAGTTCTTGACATCTATTAGATAATAGGACCATCTAATATCATCGACTAGTCGTGGATGTGTATGTACCTCTGTCTATCCCTTCGGGACGATATATTTTTTTATTCAGCCCTTTTTATAAAATAAATTTTTGATATGACCAACATTAATAAATGGGGCACAAAAGTACGTATTACCTGTTCTTTGTACGATATAGAATATTTTTTTGCGATTGAATATTTTTGTCATTATCAAATCACTTTTAAGATCAGGATAAAGCATTAGTTTTCTACTTTCTTACTTAATTATCTTCCAGTAGATATGCCTACAATTGAAATAATAATAGTGTTGCCAGAAATATTTTCAAATATTTTATGACTTATAAAGATTGATCTAGAGGTGAAAATTACTTGTAACGTACGTTAGGTTAAAACTTAATACTGTAAGCATTTCACGTAATATTTGAATGTAAAAAAAAAAACGCCGCATCCACAAAACGTAGCTCGCGAAGAAAACTGGTGGTAGCAAGTGGGTCAATACAATATTTATAGCCCGCGCGTCACGAGCTGCAGTTTGGGAGTCGGTGGTCTTATGTGTAAACAATATCAAGTAAACATTACATTATATTTACAAACCCATATTGAATATGTTTATTTGGTTTTTTTATATTATACTCGTAAGATAGCGAAAAAGAAAAGTAGGTAGTTTTCCTGGTGGTAAATAATACCATCACCTAAATATGATTGACACGTCGCTATCTAAAGCCCGGGTTATGTAACTCGTGAAGTATAATGGCGATAACTGATGCAATCTTAGCAAGAATGAATAAGACACAGTGGTGTACATAATTATTATAAATAGTAATTCATATTTTTTATACAAATAATAAATTGGTGAAACAAATGTGAAAAAAAATTGGATCATTTAAGCTGAGACAAAAGATATTTTTATAGACATAATAACTCAATAATTACGCGTATAGTCGCAACTAGTTAAATTTCATAGGTTTATACGATAATGACAGATTCACACTTCATAACATGAAATGTAAATTGGTGTCAACAAGTAGGTCAATACAGTATTTATAGTTCGGACGTCATAATTTACAGTTTGGGGGCTCGTGTAAACATTGTCGGGTAAACTGTAAACACCTTTTACATTCATTTGTTTACAGAAAAATCCTATATAAGCCTATATCATCGAACAGAATAGCCGTCGACATTAGGTCTCACGATGCGGCAGATGGCTCATCCGTCACCATATTGGGCACATATTCAATCCCAGACAACGTTAGTTTTTTACATAAACGATTCGACGAGACATTCTAGATGATGATGATGGTGTAAAGACGGTAGCCTGGTAAACTATATAGCTGGATTATTCAACCAGTGTATTCAATTAGAGTAGGTGGAAGAATACTGCAACGTCTCAACTCGTGCTCACCACTGTCATGTTCTAATTGAAAGGGCAAGTGATAGTTTTAAATCCAATCCTCAGATTGAAAACAATATTTTTTTCATTATGGAATCCGTCTGTTTGTTTTCTTGTTGGACTCTCATCTTTCAATATTAAAAAGTTGAAAACTAAATCTAATAATGATTTTGTTTTCCCTACCACTTCCTTCCTACCAGGCAGCTCGTAAGAGGCCAGCACAGGTTAACTGGGTCACCAACATGACCACTGGTGGTAGAGGGTTGTGCAGCAACTTGCCCGGGTAGGGATCCACATACTTACCTATTCCTGCCGCCATAAGGACATTGTCGTGTTCCGGTCCGGAAGATAAGGTAAGGTAGACTTACACATAAGGTCTAACAGCCCGACCACAGGAACGCGGCGCACCTACAACATCTTACCATCAGGAGACCCGTGTGCCTGTTTGCTGTCTTATCCCATAAAATCAGTTCACTTTAAATCCCGAGGACATCCATTTGTCATTGGTAGGGTTAATAAACCTGATATAAGTTTCTAATAAGTGTTACCACACGTAAATATTACTCAAAACCACGATTGGCCATTGTCCAAAGTTTTTACACTGTGGCGACAATGAATAAACGAATTAATGAGACCATAAATCATTTTCCACGTAAATATAAAACATTAGATATAATTTACATTATAGTAATAATAATTTACAAAACACGTGTGCTCCAATTACGAAACAATAAAAAAATATGTATAACATAGGTCGCGTTCATTTTAAAGTTTTTTTTTTATTTTGAGCCTTTAGATTGCAAATTCAAATGCCTTGTACGTCTATAATAATCGAAATCAACTTTGTTAATAAATTTTCGATCGACCTACAAAAAAGGATATTTTCAATTCGCCTGTATTTTATTAATTATTTACCGAGTACATCACTCGGAACATTTTTCCGGATGAACCAAAGTTGATGATTCTGTATTTGTTTGAAAACAGGTGTTTTCCGGTTAGCCCCATTTAAACTTAAACAAGATCCGACAAGTGGTTTCCGACAAGTTACACTTTAATACTTACTGCGCAATAATGTTGAGTTTAAAACGACATAATACTGAAAACATTTAATAAAAAATTAATCCTTAGCTAGTCTTCGCTCAATATGTTAATTCATAAATTTTGTTTGTTTGAATTTACTAAACTCTCGTACATTTCATTCATACATCTTCCGCGTTTGATAGCAGAGTTCCTAAGTTTTTAAAAGCTTTTATTTAACTTGCATTGTATGTATGTAAGTTTGTATGTTCGGGTGGAATATTAGAATTAAATTTTGAAGTAGATATCTTCACCCGATTAAGCTGAAGTTTTGCATACACGTTTAGTTTGGATGACATTGAACGATAAGGTACACGACATCAATATAAATCCAATATGGCAGACCAACCAAGTTGGCGGAAAAGTTGTTTTTAAAGTAATTCTACAATATAAGTATCAAATGAAAGGGCTCGTCGAGAGCAATTCGAAAAATAAAAGCTTTTTTTGCCTTTTAACTTACTTATTTTATTAATTATAAACTTCTACTAAAAATACTTAGCTAATAACAGCATAAAATTAATAATTAAATAAATGGGGCTCCCATACAAAAACAGCGATATATTTGCCGTTTTTATAAATAATGTTCGGAACGCGAGTACGACTCGCACTTACCGATTTCGTTGAACATATCCGATCATTAAATATTTACCTCAACTTCCGCACCGTATATTATCGTGCCACATATTACGAATTACCTACACGCCCGATTTATTGATTCAAATTAATTAACCAACTGGTTTTGCCCTCATTAAATCACCACCAAAGTTAACAATATCTAAATGATGAAAATATATCCGCCGAATATACTACCTGACGTTATACATTTGAAACTTGTTTGTTCGGGATTCACGATGCAACGGCTGGAGCGATCGTAATCAAATTTAGTATTTGAATAGGCTATAGAATAGAAACATTTAATATCACAAAATATTTTAGAATGTATTGGCGCCAAAATAGGAAAACACAATGAACAATCGTATAAAAATTACAAATTCAATTGTAATAATATATTTTATTTTTAAATGTAACAGTATTTATGGCCAGACTAAGTGTAGATATATAACATATCATATCATGTTATATTTGTATATCCTGTGTATGTAAGGTTAGGCACAAGGCACATACAGTCTCTCACTATGTCTAAAATATGAACTAACATTTCAGGATTTCTTTTAAACAAGATGACGTATAACTTAATGAGCCCGTGGGTCGCGGGCAATATATAAAGCTTGACAGGCTATACTTTGTTTTTGAGACTTATGATTACAATACATACATATATTCATGCCAGGTCCCTTGCGAGGTAGGCAGAGAGTATCAAATCCTAAAACCCTCTTAAAGAAAACCCTAGAGCACTCGAGACAAAAACAGTATTCAACAGTAGTGACAAACGTAAGCAAAAACTTATTGAAATTGGTTGAGGCATTTGGATATCATTTAAAACATTTTTAAGGAATAAGACAGCAAACAAGTAAACGGCTTTCATGTTGGTACGTAAGAGACAACTGTGGCCTATAGACACCATAGATGTTATCGGTGCGTCAGTTTACTGAGGCGGGAGAGTAAAGCCTAGCATGTCTGCCTACTACCTATGTGATGTTACCACGTAAGGTCAGATTGCTGTGCAGCACTTGCCCATAGTTGTCTCGTTGCTAATAACCTATTTCGCATAACATGCTTGTCTCTTAGTAGCTTACTGGTCTATTCTACTTAAAGGACACGGGAAATATGGAAACTCCGTTTTTAATTAGCATAAATAATTAATTAATTCATAACAATAAATAGGGTACAATTTATAGCTCCTGCCTCGGTACAAAAAGCAAGGGTAAACCAGTGAGCCATTTGAAGTTTCAAGATTAAATGTCCCATACAAAGTCCCAGTCGTGAATGTACATCTATAATACTGCAGCGTACATTGCTGTTTTGTTACTAAAACACATTCACCACTAATTACGATTGAGTTCATAAGGTTCAATCGTCAATGTGCACACAGTTGAAGTCACAAAGCAGCAATTCAGCAATCATTCATAAAGAGTGCACTCGTAGTTCTCTCTAACCCTTATACGTAAGTCTGGTTCAAAAACTGAAAGGCGTCAAACGAATCCTCGTTAATAAACGTTTTTTTCCCATAGTTGCCATGTAAAACTAAACTTCAATAGCCAGTGCAAATAAAAAAGCTAACTGCGAGACAAGTTAACTCATCGACGGTTCCGTAGTGTAAAATCTAAATGTTTAAAATTTATTTTGTGTAAATTAAAGTTACCATTTTCGAAAACAATTTCTAAGATTTATTCTAAAAGTTACGAAAGCGTAAATTTATTTTTGTTATATATAATTTATATATATGTTGTCTATGATTTTTCTAAGATAAATAATTAAAATAGTTAAAAAGTGCATTATCCAAAGTAGTCTATGGTCTAAACTATCTCTATGTCTTGAAAGTTTTATTTAAATTTCATTCTTTTTCTGTATGTATTATTCATCGTAATTTTATTATGTTTATCAAAGCATAAATTATAAATTAGTTCAGCTAAAAGGTAACACGACATTCATTATAGGTACGAAGTTCGCCGGTTCGGCTGGTACTATTATAAATAGTAGAAAATCATAGTTTATTTTATTAATATTTGCGACAGCCAACATTGTGAGCACAGCAACAATATAGGACTGTGTTACGAGAATTATTTTAAAAACGAATTTAGCAAAGGGACATAACACTACAATTACAATTATGCATATCCTGTATCCCCATACTGCATACTTAAGCTGCGGTTCTTCGGCTTCTAAATATTAACCGAAGAGATTACAAATGGCGGATATAACCTCCTTTCCCAAGACCATTTCCCAATTCCATTTGATGTCATTGACCAAATCAAATTTCCGATAGTGATGACGTCAAACGCATCAAGACGGAGTGCATTTGGTTTGAGCGGTGCACTCAGCACTCCTTATGCAGGCAGTAAAACTCGCGCACTCACTCATGTATACGGACAGACAGACATAATGATTGAGCACAGAATCGTACAATTTTATATATGTTTCTTTCATTCAAACCTGTAAACAAACATATCCCCTACATACATAACACCCTGTAACACGTCTTTACTTCCCGTAATAAATAATCACAAACTCTACACCAAATAAGGTTTGGTACTAATTTTTTTTAAGAGATAAGACAGCGAACAGGCACACGGTCTCCTGATGGTAAGAGACAACCGTGGTCTATATACACCACAGTTATTGTAGGTGCGTGGCTGTCCTGTGGCCGGGGTGTTAAACCTGGTGTGCAAGTCTACCGGCTACCCTACCCTCCGGACCGGAACATTACATTATCATTATGGCCGTAGGAATAGGTAAGGCGGTGGATCCCTACCTAGGCGAGTTGCTGCACAGCACTCTACCACCAGTGGTCTTGTTGACAATGACCTTGATAACCTATGCTCGCCTCTTACGAGCTGCCTGGTAGAAAGAGCAGAGAACACAGAGGACCCGCATTAACATGGGTTAAAACTGTCAAAGTTAAATAATGCTACAGTCATGATATAATGTTTTAGAAATGTTATGATTATACCTTATTATAATACATGTTACAAACAGACAGATGGATAGCAGAGTCTCAGTAATAGGATGCTGTTGTTACCCTTGTAGTACATGGCCACGCACAGATACGTATATAGTGTCTTCAGGACAAGCTTGTCTTTTACTGTCAGGAAAGCCATGTGGTTGTTAATTGTCTTATCAGTTATCACACAAAAAAATGCCATACAAACACACAAACTTGCAAAACACATACAAACAAGCAAAATGTATTTTGGCGCGGCGTAATTACTTCCGTATTTTTTGTAATTAATAATGTTTAATCCAATTCAGTTTTACTTTTCATTCTTCTAAAAGCTATATTTTAAGTCAAACGCCGTAGGTGATATCATTTGGCCAATTCTTGGAAACCCACAGAGAAGCTGTAGCCAAGCTTTTACTAAGAAGCGTGTTTATTCTAAAACATCGTGATTAACGATAAGGGTTAGATACTTCGCTTTGTATACGATTTGAGCAAAACCTGTAATATATGATAAATATATTACCTACATAATTTGTGTTAAAACGTTTGCAATTTTTTCAGAAGAGGTGTTGATCATAAAAAAATCAACCTCCTCCAAGGAAATAATTAACGAATTACGCGAAAAAAATACTCTCCTTAGACCAATTTGCTATCAACTGAAAAGCATTTTTTCTCTGGTATAACAAACCGTGTGCTTTGGGAAACTTGACTAACTTTCATGACTCCTGAAAATTATCCTACAAATTATTTTTTTGTATATATATTTAAATAATAGATATAACATATTCAAGACAGCGACGCACCAACAACATCTACGGTGTCCACAAGCCACGTTCACAAGTATCAATAGTTAAAGCGATACTTAAATATTTAAAGAACGCAAAAATCAGAATTGCAGGAATATGTCGGTGACCAAAGATGACACAATTTAGGTAAGGGCCTGGATTTGGTGGGAATACCTGGAAAAATAAAAAAGAAAGAAAAAAAAAGGACTAAACGTATGATTTAGCTTTTGTGTTTCATATAAAATTAATAAATATATGTCGTTTATGCACATAATAAAGGGTGTTCTAGATTTACAGCGGAATAAAGAGAACAAAACACAACCAGAGTTGCAGTCATAAAATGTTACTTCAAACAGTGACTCAATATGACACAATTCGGTAACAGCAGACGCGCGGAAAGTAAACACAATAATGATTAATGGAATGAAATAAAAAAATGATTATCTGCTTTTTCAGAGTTCCGCAGGCGAATAAGAGGACCCAGTTACCCATGTTTTAAGACAGCCAATAAGCTAAGCAGGCAACTCTCCTTATGGTATAAGACAGACATCGCTTACACTCTTAGAAATATTACTGGCGCTTATAAATGTTACTGGCGCGTCACCAAACTCCCCAGAATAGCTAACCAGCGGCCGATAGGTTGTTGTAATTATTTTGTACAGAAAACGTTTGTATTATTCGATTAAGCGATTTAAGATTTCCAAAGATTATTGTGATTTGTTTAGGTCTATTTCTTAAGTTTACTTGTGGTTTTCAAAAACTGCAATATCTAGGAAACGTATGATGTACATACGACCCTCTCCCTCCAGATAAATCTATCGAGTGAAGATATAAATATCATCGCAAACTTTTGTAGAAATAATAATGAACCGATGAGGAAAATATAAAGAAATTGTATTTAAAAATTGAAAATTCGTATTAGAAGTAAAAAAGTATGGAGCTTGCGCTTGTCCACATTTAGACGGGCTTCCCCGAACTATGTTACTCGCGTGTATTACGAAGGCGTGACTGGGTGATAAGTGGAAGATACGTCTTCCTGTAGCCGCCCTCTCCCGTTCCCGTCCTATAAATATAAAACTGAAACTAATTTCAGTTCAGTCGTTCAGGAAAGCGCAAAGTGAGAACACTGTGCCAAGTCCCAAGTGACAACGTGACGAACTGTGTTTTATTTACTATCGTGAATTATTTGATTACATTTTAAATAATTAATCCCTTTGACCTGCAGGAAATTTTTGGTCTTGGTAATTTTGATTGAAGAGAAAGGACTTAAGTGCTACAAGATGTTGGAGAAAACAGTTTTGGGAGGCAGTTGGGAAAGCGTTGTAAGTATCTAGTTCCGTTTCTCTTTTCTTTCAAAAACTCCATTGTCAAATATCTATTAAATCTATACTTAGTGTTAATTTTTGTGAAAAGTTTGTATGTTCTTCAATTACTTTGTGAAATAAGTTTTAATGTTGCTTCATTATGTTTCATAAATTAATTTAAAAATGTCATTTGAATCAGACATCAAACATCTCATTTTTATTTAATCACTAGTATTATATTTTATTTAAAAGTTATATTTTATTAACTTAAAAAAAAACGAACACAAAAAAAACTTTTTGCATAGATAAAGAAATGGCTTTGGCAACTTCAACCAAGTACAGAATTGGCAAAAAAAACTTTTTCAGAGATTTTTTAGCAGTTTAAGCTATATTTTGGTTGGGGTGACAAAAGAATAAGTTTTGTTAAAAATGGCTAGATCCAAGCAATAACAACAAAATTGGAAGCCCTAATAGTAACGAGGTCATTTATCACGGTGGGAAATGTCTCTGCGGTAAACAGGTTTCACGTTAGATTACGAAATAGGGTTCTGTACTTAGATACTACTTTGCTAAAGAGTATGCGCATCTTATGTTCGTTTAAACTCGGTTATTATAGTAAATCAGTGCTGCCTTATTCTTCGAAACAATATTGATTTTTCATAACGAAATTTAAAAGGAATAGACTGGTTGATCACTCACAATATGTATTATTTAAATAAAAATATTTTCTAGTATCCTATATATTATCCATTATGTTGTAGCAGTTAAACTAATATACATAGAGTTATGAATCAAGATATCATATGCATTACCTAATTATCAGAAGACAATGATCCCATTATGTTTAATCCTATTTGTGTACTTATTATTTTTTAGATATTGTGTATCGTTTTATAATTATTACTATGTAGCGGGACAATCAAACATATTTTCGTATTCATAATATTAATATAAATAAATTGATATAGCGGAAGGTATACTTAAAATATATAAAAAGTAGATAACAATTTAATTTAACGATTATAAAGATAGAAAAATATATTTTTTTGAATTTCAATAGGCTATAAAAAGTATTACTTATAACATTTAAAATTAAATTTAGGGTTAGGTTCTATCCTAAAAATGGCTAAAAGGTTCTGTCGGTCAAGTGTTGCGCAAAGCACATGACATTAATGTTCTTAAAAGGCAACTGACTTGTCTGTGTCCGCTGTCATTGAACCGCGCGTCTCTATGGAATACTTTTCTTTTTGTGATAAAGCTCTTGACATTGCTCCAAACAGCCGGCTCTACGGTTCTCGATCCGATGTACGATATTAATCAATGCAGGAAATCGATTTCTCTTTAGATTACGAGTTACAACACCGTGTTTTGTGTTTTGGATTAGTTCCCTCCCAGAATCGACTTCAGCCGAATTTACATCTAGAAACCTTGAAAATTTTATTGTTTCACGTCAAAGCGTACATCCGGATAAATAAAACACACATAGGTACATATAGCTTTAAGACTTTGAATAACTAATTGATTTTGTGCAGATTTTAATGAGTTGTATTCATAGAAGATGGCAAATACAGAATACAAAAATACTGAAGACTTAGTATATTTAACTTTATAAATAAAAAATGATTTAATAACATTTCTCACAATAACAAAGTTAATTTCTTGTACGGAACATATTTTTAATAGTTTAATTTCAACAAACTAATACTGAATCAGTTTTTATGTCTCATTACTATAATTAATAAACATTAATTTTCCAACACAGTAAAGGTATTTATAAAATAGGTTTATAATCATAAAATAGGGATTGACTGATAAAAACAGAAATAAGTAATGTCCTTTTAGGTAAACTGTTTTTAAAGCAACCTGTAACCTGCAATCGGTGAAAAAACATTTAAAGTAACTTGGGAACAGAAAGATTTAATTACAAGAATATTTATTACTTAATCAATTTTAGTTACAATTTTGATTCACCGAAAAATGTTAATTATCTCTACTTTAAACCATAAATATTTCTTATCCTTGTCCGACAGTTTCGTCATAGATAAAGATAGAGACGGCATAACTTAGAAAGCACGGCGATTAAAGGTTTATACTTTCTAGTTTTCGTCAACTTTCGTACAAACATGACATACATGTAGCACGTTCGGTTTTATTGCTTAGGGTTACCAACCGCTAAATCTTGAAAATTTAATAATAAATTCCAACATCCCACTGATACGAGAACGATTCATTCGATAACGTATATTTGCTAAATTAAAATCAACAGTTTTAACCTAAATAATATTGTAAACCTATTTATTAGGTTACCTTAATTAGACCTACCTACAATTAAAACCTACAGTATATTTTTTTAAATTAGGTATAATATTTTGTTAATCTTGATTTGAACCTGAAATAGGAATTACACGAAATACCGAACAGTGAAATTCAGTTCACGAGTTGCAAGTTCAGTTGAGAGAAAAGTGCCGTAGTTGTAGCATTGTAGTAACATTGTATCCTATAGTTTCTTGTGTTGGCAACCCTAAGCAGCAGTGTATAATAGCTAACATTTTGTTGATTATTCTGACTGGTAGTTTGGAAAGTGGAGAGTGAAGCAGGATCTGATAGCGAGGAGAGACAACAAAGCCTCACCGCCACCGGAGTCTTTGGTATTGACACCAAACTCGTTTAGTGTGATCTAGTTTTATTTACTATCCTACGACAACGGATTTCCCAGCGCCAAGCTTTCTCTTCCTTATTTTTATTGATCGATTTAGACAAATCCCATTAGTCATATCTCAATCAATTATTCAAAAAGACAATTATTTATTCAAAAATAAAAAAAAAACATTTTTTATTTTATCATACAAGATGCCTTCCGTTTTCCAATCACAGATCATTTTGGGTTGGCTGAAATAAATCTCGATATATAGAAATAAGCTCGCCTTTTGTGCATTTTTGTTTATGATTATTATTTTTTCCTTTGTATTATTGAGATGTGTGTACAAAAAAGTATTAAATAAATAAAAAGCAAACCCCGTTGGCACTGTAGAAGTAAGCGATGCTATTTATTTTACTTACTTTATAAAATCAAAAGGTTTTGGCAAATCGTAAATAAAAAATGTTTGTGATCTTCGATTGCTCTAATCTCTGTTACACTAACTATCTCCGTTACACTAACTATTTTTTTGCATTTTGCATTTTGATTTTTTAATTCTCAAAATGCTATAGAAATATACCGTAATGCTACGACCACCATAAGAAGAGCGAGTGTGGGTAAAGCTGCGGGGAACTGATCCGTTGCGTCACGTTAGTTCATATTTTTTTAATAAACTATTAGTCATTCTCACTTAAACGCTTTCCCTAATATTTCAAATATTTTCATGATGTCGAGTTGTATTTATATTGTTGACGCATAGTAGTGTGAGTAACAACATCAAATACATGAAGTTATCACCTGCCAAAAATTTGATCATCGCGCGTAGTGGACTAAATAATTAACACTCGCATTATAAAAAACAAAATACCATCAAACGTGCCAATCGCAACACTTCATACATAAAAAAATGTTAATTTCCTAATTGTAATCACTGTAATAGTCATTTTTAAATCGAACAAACGCTTTTACAACATGTATAATATAGGATTGTCAAAACACTTAAGAAAAAGTATTTCGTAGACCATACGATTATCTTGCAAATATAAGAACGGACTCGCGCACAACGCATTATCTATCGCAAAACGGTAAAAGAAACATGATTGTTGACAGACAGACAAATATACATAGGGATAGCAGAGTCTTATTAATAGCGTCCCGTTTTTAACCTTTGGGTAAGGAATCCTAAAAACAGTTGATTTAAATTTATTTAACGTTTTAAAAGTAACAAAAGGATCTTAAATAAGTATTAAGTATCCACGGTTTGCGTTATTACTTCGTCTTGATAAATATTGAGACAAAATTTTAGACGATTATAATTGTGCAATAACTTTTAGCCACCCGAGTAGGCTTGCGGGCGAGGTCGACGTAATTCCGATCAAATCTCAATTCGTCACACAAAATATCGGTTATTAACCTTCGCGATAATATCGAGTGGTCTAAAAATAGGGGTTCGTTCTTGAACTGGCACGAATAGTGCACAATCGATACTATACGTAATATTACAATTATTACCAAGCTTAGCTTCGTCATATCATATCTTTCTAATCATATCTTTCTAATCATATCCTTTATATGTGTATACAAGCCCAGCATCAGGTTTTCCACGCATTAACAATATTTGAGTCAGGAAATCGGTCTTTGGTTATTAGCTTTTCAATTCCTTAAAATTTATTAAGAGTAATAGTCCATATAAACTAAAGCCAAGGCTCAATGTATTATGTGATTAAATTAAAAAAAAAAATTCAATGTATTACCACGTTTTAAATACTGTAGATTTTTTAAAGCAGACGGATCTGATAGGTAATGATTGAACGGTGGTAAATTAACACGGTAATTTAAATTGTTTAGTTATTCTCCTACTAATGAATGCGATGGGGTAATCACATCCCCACTTCTAAAGATATTTGTGTACTGAAATTAGCAACGAGTCGCAAGACGTAATCCTTACGTTATGGAATTTGAATATAGAATGGATGATATTTTGTTTTTTTTAATCGCGCTATAGTTGTAGGTGTTCAGGTTTATTTCATTAGAATATATATTGTGAAATTAATTATAAATATTTGAAATGTATGTACAGTCTACGATTTATAATTAGTTTCAAAGATATTCAACGCGCCGTTGTACCGTTTCGAAGCCGAAATATGCATACAGCGTGACATCATACAAATAGCTTAGGGTCTATTCTTATTAACGTGGATATTAATAACAATCAAAAAAGGATATTAGTTTCATTGTAGGTTTAATGAGAAGATGAATACTCCAAATATAATGTAACAAGGAAAATATATAATGTAAGCATAGAGCATTCTCTGGACTAGTTAATCTCCCCGTGAGTGTTGCCGAATTGACAAAGTGAAAACAAGCCTGCCTTACGAGAATGTGATAGATGTTTAACATTGGAGACAGTTTGTTATTACGAGTGTAGTTTTCAAATCCTCAGCGTTGTGTATTGAAGGCTAATATAATATTATGTTTAAAATACATAATTTGTTATGACGATCTCGGACAACAAAAAAAAACATAATAAAAATTATATACCTGAATTATTGACCTCAAGGGCCATCAAAGTAAATTTAAACTTTAATGACGAGTTTTCTTTATAAAATGTAACAGATATTCTTTAACAGTGTGCAAATACGTTTTTTTTTATAGCTGATGTATTTCCTGAAATAGACACCGAAGATGTTAACGCAGCGTGACTAAAAAGTTAAGCATCTTAATTGAGCAGGGTAAACGATAACATGACAATGGCGAGCAGCAATATGTAAAGCTGTGATAACAGTGCTCGCAAACTGCTGTACGGCACTCTACCGCCTCGTAAACTTGTGTGAATAGACCCGTGTTATCTGCTTTCAAAAAAACGAGAGTCGTATGTTCATAGCTGTACATTCGGTAAAAAACTATATGTTTTCGCGTACATTCGCACTTGTATGATAACGGTACCACTAAGTAGGTTTCCAAGAGCCGAAAACGTCTTACGGATACAGGGTTATCACAAATATTCTAAATGTATCATTTAAATACAAAATGTTATGTAAAAGAATATGCTCTGTCTAAAAATGGATAATTGATTTTTTAAATGAATACATAGAACTTTGAATATTTTAGAGCACATGCAAAATAATAAAAACCATTTGATGTTTGCGCCTTCGACCCAGTGTTTAGGATTTAAATATAACGAATATTTATTTATTTCATTTACCATCTCAAGTTCCATTATTTATAACAAACTAAACATTCATTCTCAGACTGAAAACAAATACCTACTATTTTAAAATAACAAATATCTACTAAATTTACAAACTCTACAAACTTAAACTGTACAAACTTCAAACTGTCACGTATTTTAAAAATTAAAAGTCAAATTATTAAATCTTGCTTTTTGAATGATAAACCTCTTAAATATTTTTTGGCAACCCTGACTATTATTATTTTTTGCGATCCGTCCTTCACGATTCGTATTGAATTTCAATAACACATGCGTCTGCTGACATTATTGACCTAAAGAGTTAGGATACAGTTACTTTCTATAGTGGCTTCACGGTTGATTGAGACATGAGATCACTGAGTTTAATACTAAGCCTTAGCAATATACCACAATAAAAATATACCACATACATTTTCTTTCCATCGTAGTAAATACATAAAGAACATATTTTTCCTACAATATAGGCGCACCGATAAAATTTAGTCTACTTTTTACCTTAGACCCCTTCCTTGCTTTTGATTGGTGAGTAATAATTGTTATTAATAATAGAAATAAATAAATAGTAGCACCCACAGTGAAACGCTCAGACAAAGCCTTGAGCTGCACCTATTACAATCAAGCATACTTAGTATGTCATTAAATAAAGTAATGGCAATTGCGATATTAGCACACAGTAAATGCTATAATAATCCCATATTACACGATACGTACTCGAAACGTAATAGTTATCGTTTTTATAGCTTCAAGTCATTGAGGAAATCTCGCAAACGTTCTAAAATAGTTTACTATAAATTTAACACAATAATAAGTTTCTTCAGAGTATTAATAGCGATCAGCAATAATATGCAAGTTGCGACAGACACTAAAATATCTACATACATTTTAAACGTAAGAAATAGGACACTGACATGTGGTTGGCATAACGTGGATACGCCGTCATCGAAATGTTTCGCATTACCTGAAAAAAAAAGAAAAACAAATTATATAACGACTACAATTAACAAAGAAAACATGTAACCTAAATAACTTAATTTTCAAATTAATTAGACCGTGTTAAAACGTCGGAACGTCTATTTCTAATGACCTATATTTTTATGCGACCCAAATTCGCGACAGTACACGGTTTTTTAAAAGAAACACATTAAAGTTATGTAGACAGTGTCAAAATACGATGGGTGTATTAATCGTGGCATTGAAAAATTGTTACACTGCCAAGCATATCAATTACTTTGAGAAATTAAGTTCTGTATTTTCCTAACAAACTTGCTCTGGATATGTCTTTGCAAACTTCATTTGTTGACCTTCATATGGACGTTTAATAATAACAACAATTTATATATTTTTTTGTTTTCCTCAACATAAACTTACATATTATTAAAACGGACTTCCTTACAAAATAGAAAGTACTCAGTGTCAAACATTAGTTATATAAACTAAAAAAAACTTAAAATCATGTTAATCTACACGTACTACGTAACTTTTCATTATTTATTATACGTGTGTATAATTCCAAAGTTTCCAATTTTTACAAATAAAATAAGCACTAAAATACGACAATACTGTAATATTTAAATCAAGTTGTATTTTAAATTAAGGGTTAGATCCACTCATTTCTTACGTCATGGGTTTGTTTTAGGTCATTGTCTGAAATAAATTCGTCCGCGATGAAAAAAGAGCTTCGTTTGCGCCATAAACAATATGAGTTCTTGTCGACATCTGTGATGAATGAAACCTTGCACTTGCACACCAGGCCTGGCACCCTGGCGACAGGACAGTGACGAAACTAATACATAGTGCACGATGACGTCACAAATAAGCGCGCTAAATAGCGGTGTTCAAATCATCCGAAAATGATGATATTTTGGATATATTTTTTAATAATTTAACAGTTATATAATTACTTGAAGTATTGTTTAAAATTAAAAAAAACATGCATATTGCTTATTAGGAACTTTATAATAAACCATATTATTAATATTGGTCCTATTTTATGGATATTATAACTTGCAGATATATCCCTAAAAACTACAATCGTCATCGTACAAAAGCCACAAATGGTCGAGGGTCTTGTTCAATAAACATTTAGTATGAATGTTTAGCAGAAACATTACAATCATCACCAGAAGATATAGATTTGACCTAACTCGTTGTTCTTTTTTTGAGTTAGCATTAATAACATTAAGCCATAAAATGCTACGTTGAAAATTGTTAAAAAGGAATCAAGAATAGACTAAAAAACAATCTACAACATTTTTTTTCAGATTTAATCATCTATGCTATGATATTAATCCAATGATATTAATCGAAATATGTACAGATAGTTGATCATTTCCACACAATGTTAATATTTAGATAAACAAACATGTCCTCGATGAAATAAGGGGAGGCATCATAATCCCTTAGTGTTCGTGCTATATAAAGGTTCAGGGACTGCTTCATGACTAACACTTCAGGACAGTGACCCAAGCTCCCTATAGACAATATAAACAAAGACAAGGATAACTCTTTGTGTATATTGTATGTTAATAATCGTATAAGGTAAAATAACATATTAAACTGGCGGTAAAGTTATTACTTCAGTAGAATAAACCTAACTCACAAGCAATTTTCAAAAAATATGATCACTGATTAAAAAAGTTATACCGACCAAAAAATGTTTAAGTCAAGTTAAACAACTTGTAGGTGATACCGACTACCAACTACTTTTGTATATCATATAATATACATAATCTCGTACTTAGACATACATTTATTGCTTATTTTTTTATAAGACAGCCAACAATCACACAGGTCTCATAGTGGTAAGAGACTACCGTGATCTATAGACACCATTGACGTTGTAGGTACGTCACTGTCTATGGTCGGGCTGTCGGTATGTACAAGCCTACCGGAACACGACAATACCATTATGGCGGCAGGAATAGGTAAAGCGGTGGATCCCTACCCAAGCGAGTTGTTGCAGCACTCTACCACCAGTGGTCATGATGGAAGTGACTCAGATAACCTATGCTCGCGTCTAGCGGTACCTGGTAGGGAGGCAGACAGTCTATTCTACACAGGGGACCAGGACAAACATGGTGTTGCCAATACTATATTTTGTAATTAAAAAATGCTAAAACGTTTTAGAAAAAACTTTGAAAAAATTACAGAGACATGTAGAAGGCATCAGCCAATGATATAGATATAGTAACAGAGGCGTAAATCTTAACTGATTAAGATGCCATAATGACGACAAAAATAAAGTTCAAAGAAACCTTGGTCCGTGTATCAAGATAACGATCACAAGATATATGTAAATATCAATTATTGCTATGAATATAATCTTGCAAGCTGTGCCAACGGTTCCAGAGTGGACTAGGGTTCCCGCTTCCTAAACCTTAAGCCCAGAAGTTTTATGTCTGGCAGTATGTTAGCCTTGATTGGTGAAGTAAATTTTCTAAATTTCTGTGTGTATAATAAAATGACTATCCCGTTTTATTATATTTTAATCAAATTTACAAATACAAAATATGTACATAAGCTATATATAGTCAAAATTAATTCATAGCCTGTAAAAACAGTCATGAAAATCAACGATTATCTATCTGCAGGTCTAATATGAAACAATTTTTATTAACAAATAAAACAAATCACATGACGAGAGTTGACAACCCTAAATCAGGGCATATGGTTGTAGAGACAGGTGTTACCGAACATGTGGTTAACAGTCGAAGGGCTCATCTGACGACAAAAACAAAGATAGATGTAAAATAGGAAGCGATTTAATAAGACAACGATCTGGCCCTTAATCACAAGGTTAATATCTAAAACTAAATTATTCAAATGGATAGTATAGCAAGCAGTTGTATAATAAAGTGGAAACTTCAATTTAAGAGATGAAATATTCTACCAATTACTCTCTATAGGACGCTATATTGAATCTATATTGTATAACCAAGTATATACGGTTAGAAAACTAGTCCTATTTTAAATAAATATATAGTTTGATATTAGTTATACATACCTACTGTGTGTCCATCAGGCCTTGTATACCAACATTAACAGGTCATTTCGCTTTGTATTAATTTTTTTAATTTCTTTAAAAAATATCCGGGCCGATTGGAAGACACACATCGAACTCATAAAAAAAATAATTTTATTTTGATTTCACATTAGTTATTACTCAAATGATTTTCTCTGCCGTGGAGAAAGTATATTGAAAATGACACGAGAAACGATGATAAATCTGGTAGCAATATGTTAATCTAAAAATCTATCTCGAGAAAGTTCTTAGCTTACATCATCCTTTTTTATTTTGATCGTATAATCATAAATAACAGTGTAATATCGTTTGTAAGAAAAATATGTAATAGTCGAAATTCTTATTTCAATGTCTCACGTTTTTTTCTCTGTCATTACAGATCTCACGTGATGACTACGAGGTCGATTACAGCACGAGTTCCAGAGGATCACCCCTCAAAGATACGTCCAACATTCAAGATGAGCAACCTTACTTGATCAGTCGACATAACCCTAACAAAACCTTTCGAAGGGAATCAGTTATTGCTTCTTGGAAGAGCTTGAAAAAAGAAAGAGAACTCGCTTTGGGGAAGAGGATTATATATGTAGACGCTGCCAATTACGAAGACTTCTATGGCAGGAATAAAGTGAAGAGATGCAAGAGTGAGAGAACAGCTAACACTCCACGAGTATTGAAGAAAGTAAAACGCACCTACTCAGTTTTGTACAGATACGATCCGCAAGAAGAAAAAGTTGTGAAGGAATACAAATATCAGTTACCTAAGGAACAGGAAATGCCGACACACGGATTACAGAAGTCATTTTCGGAGCCATTCCTGAGAGCTGAGAGGGTGCCAAAGAAGAAAGTCAAACGTTCAATCACAACCTTGCTCAACATCAAAACCAAATTCTTAAACATTTTTGCATCCAAAAGCTAAACAAGTAGAAAAATAGGGAATTTTAGGAATAGTTGCTCAATAAAGTGCATTTTTAATTTAGATAAAACTATGTATATAGTTCATTAAAATATAAGAAATAATATTGTTAGAGTGAGCTTATGATGCGCGCTGCTAACATTCTGTGAAACCACACAAATGTTGCCAAGTTTTAACTCGGTTGACCAACTTCTTTTATTTTAACGCTACAACTTTGGGTCCCTCTGTCGACAGTAACTGTGCCATACTAGTATATTAGTATCACTCCCTAAATTTTCGTTACTGTGTTCTGCCAACGCAACAGATTTATTCTAAACCCATTGTCACTTTAGATTTCGATAAATTACGTAAATTTATAATTATGACTACTTTTTGATAAATATTGGCAAATAATCTCATAGAAAAAAAATGATAAATCAACTGAGACAAAACGACATAAGCTCACTTTTTATAAATCTAATCGTTGTGGTCGCTCGATAAATATTTCTCGTCAATATTAATAGATATAAAGAAATAAAGTAACAAAATCGTGTGAAGTGAAAGCGTCTTTACGTAAAATATAGTAAATATTCGCAAAGTAAAAATAATAATAATGTTGACATTTAAAGAAAGTATTGTTATGTATTAATTCGGTATGTTGAATTTAAATATTTAATTGTTTGATCGTTGGGATTGTGTATAATTATATGAAGTTAAATAAGAGTTAAAAGATTTTTGTGATATTTCGTGTGTTGTGATAATCGTTATAATTTTAGTATTTAAGAAAAATAACCGACTTCAAGTTTAAATGTCAGACTTGCGTAGACAAAATATTGGCGTATTTGTGACAAATTATAAGGGACCAGATTAAATACAAAAGAAACATCTTAATAGTGCATGTTAAGGCAAAAAAAACTGTGGAAAAATTATCAAACATTTAAACAACTAAAAAAAAGCAATTTAAAAATTAGAAGTCGGTTAGTATTTGTTTATTATGTGCACGGGACACTTTAATAAAAATAGTTTCTATTAAGTAAGTTCTCTATATTTACTCAATTTGAAGCGACTTTAATATATCTTGGAGTTAAATCAGTCAATCGTCAGTCAGTGTCACTAAAATCTTACACGTATGATATTAATCTTTCGTAAGATTCATTAAAATAAAAACTATATTATTTTCACAATAATATTTATTTTTATAACAATGTATCGTGTCAAGGTAAATGAGATTGTGTCAAGATGTGATATGTCAGTTGACGATCGTGTATTATTATTATATTTTAAATGATATAAATTAATATACGAAATTGTGTTGATTACACTATTTCATTCCCTTTAATTATAAAAATGTATTTATATCATTGATTTAGGTTAAGTATGAATAATTGAATAAATTAATAGAATATTAATATTGTTTTATTTATTATATATCATGTATTATATATCTTTATAAGTCAATAGATTATTTTTTGAATAAATGGAAAAAAAAAATTAAAAATCTCTAAAATAACGCAGAGACCAGTATCCTAGTGTAATAAATATAAACATTATTTATTGGGCAAACCATATGCATCATTTAATAACTTTTATATAAAAACTTTTATTAAATAACATAATTTCATTAATAATTAATCAAGGAAGCTAAATGCTGCAATGTGACGCTAAAAAAATTGGTGAAAGCAATAATTTATTAAACGGTAGAAGTTTGCAGAGACGTAATCAAAGAAAAAATATTAACCATAAAAAAATGTGATAATTGACAAGCTCATTAATACACCGACAAGAGTCCAGTGATAAATTAATAACTTATGATGAAACTTTCGGTCCAGTGAAAGCAAAGATCTCGTAAAACTCTCGAAACTGCTCAATCACATTCGAACAATGTTATATATTTCTTTCTATTCTATATCTATAGCTATCTTATATGATAAGATAATTAAAAAAAAAAGAGGTTTCTTGATTTCGTTCGTACATTTGTTCTTGTATTTTTCTTACTCGATTAGTCCATCAATTCCCAATTGATTTTGATGATTCTTGATTGGTAAGACTTCAGAGGTGGTACCGTATAAATTTTATGGCAATTAGTTCAACTTCAATTCATAAAAATATTAATGAAACAAAACAACAAACAATTACCTATTAATATGACAATGAACTTGAAGTTATTTTTTCTAGTTTTACTGTTTAAATCACGTACAAAGAAATAACTAGGCATTACTTACGCATGATTAATAAAAATATACAACTTTGTTTTCATATTAAAGGGCACTAAAATAGACAGTAACGAGTAATGTAACAATAACAAGCAGTGGCAGTGCGAACCAGAGGCGAGCGTCAGTTGTTTACGAGAAATATTTGTTTGAGCCGGTCCATATGTTTGCGTTTGTTGTTTTCAAACACGTGAATCTGGTATATAGATTAGGATTTTTCTACAAATGGCTTCTTTGAAAAAGCTGGCACAGAATAATGCTTCTATTGAGTTTAAGGTCCATAAGGTCTAACGTTGGATTCTTACGGATAGAGTAATAGATTTTAACATCATATAAACTCATCACATCAATGCACGACAAATTCACCATAATGATTTTGAAGGTCTTTCAACTTGAGTGAATAATTTTTTTTATAGGAGAAGACAGCGAACAGACATACAGGTGTCCTGATGGTAAGAGACAACCATGATCTAAAGACACCATAGACGTAGCTGCGCCGCTGCCCTGTGGTCGGCTGTTAGACGTTATAATATGCAAGTCTACAGTTACTTAAAGCATTATTAGTTTTCTTTTATTTCATATACCTGAATATTAATAATCAAGTATAAACGGTAATAGTGTACAAGACAGTTTTAATAACTCATAGAATACTACATATAAAAATATATAGTATTCGAACTAAAATTGTTTTTGATGGAATACGAATCATCAAGCATAACAAACGTAAAGTTAGTTGGACTTTAAATTGATTCAATGTATTTGCGTTCGCTCTATCGTATGTTAACTCTATGTAGACTCGTGTAAATCTGTCTGTATGGCGCCGTTTATTGTTTTACTGGGAACATGTGGATTTCGTTAACGGGAGGTATTTCTAATTATGAATGGACACGAGGAAAACTACGTACAACTGTTGGGCTGCCTGATAGAATACGGCGTAACTGTCAATGCCAGATGATATATTCATATTTCCATAAACACTGAGCGAGCGAATTCCTGAGAAAAAAATTCACATCTATTTTTGTACCACTGAATACTTATTCCACATGGCATATAGAAATTAAACTCTCACTCATTTAAAATAATTTAATCGCGATAAAAAAGTGACTTCAATTTCGTAAATGTTTCGTCTATCTTTTGTTTCCGTTGTAATAGGCTAACTGCCTTCCACCCGGACGGATTTCCCGATAGTAAGAAATACACGTCGCCTACAGACACCAAAGGTGAAAATGGAAACCTGAGGTTGGGATGGTAAGCCTCTTGCGTGAGTAAGTTTACCGGCTACCCTACCCTCCAAATCAGAACACGACAATGGCGAGCACTGACGCTATTGTAGCAAGAATAGGTAAGGCGGTGGTACCAATCCGGGCTAGTCGTTACAAGACTCTAACACCTTGTGATTTTATTTATGAATTTAAAATCAAAGTCGATTCTTGTTTGCTTGTGCTAACGACGCAATTACGCTCAATGTTGTCAGATCGTATTTATAAAATTCAAAAAATGTGAAATGTTAATTCATCTTCTAAACAAAAGAACTACCCGTGTAAGTAGGTAGGTTTTTTCTTTAAGTTAAGATAGAGAACAAGCTCACGGGTCTTCCGTTTGTAAAAAACAATCTATAGACACCATAGATGTTGTAGGTGTATCACTGTCTGTGGGCGAACTTTGTATGTGTAAGTTTACCGATAGTGATATTAAAATAACTGGTTTTTACTAAATGCTTATGTTTACACGATACAGATTTGACCGTCCGTCTCTCCGTATGTCCATTTTGACGGTACCTTCACTAGCAGACAACTGCTGTAACAAGGAATAACTTTTATTTTAGAAATGTTTAAAATAAATAATTGAATGAAAAACACAATAATAAATATAAAAAGAACTATAAAATATCTTAAAAAAAATTAAAAAATCTTTGGAATTTTATTTACTACGTATAATATTTTTAATGAATATTCACAACAGATACAGCTGCTTTATGATTTTATAATTTTAGATATGTGTTGAATTAGCAGTTATTTAAAAATAATATATCGCCATGCCAACATCTCCGAAGGTGTAGGCAGAGATATATTACATACCTATGCACTCATAGTTATTTCACCTAATTAAATACGATGGTTCGGTCATGTGGAAACAATGAAAGATGAAAGATTGACAAAATTGAAGAATAGCGACAATATTGCGAATATCGACGGCTGTAGGTACCCAGGGAGACTGGTTGATATTACACGACCAAATACCTCGTGTATTATCCAAGGGTGGTGTCAAGAATCTTCAAAACCGGCGTGTATATAGAGATTGATGAATGTGGAGAAAGAATTGTGAGACTCAACATTCGATACTCTCTGCCTATTTAGCGAAGCAATTGGCGTGAAGATATGTATGTTAACCTAATATATTATTACGATGACGCTACATCATCAGATACTTTCATCATTCATTCATGATATTATCTATTTCACAAAACAAATATACTTATAAATACATAGTGGACCTGTGACCAGTGACCTCAAATTATATCTAACTTAATAAAATCTAGGGTTGCCACCCGAGAGAGAGAACTTAAACCGACAATTAGTCGTATGGTATTTATAATATTTTTTGTTTGTTCGTGTAAACGATTGTTTCGTCAATTGCAAACAGATATTGATGATTTTTGTTTTGTGTTTATTATAGGTAATATAAACACCTACTTCAAAATTACCCATATTTATAGTGAAGTAGTACTTTTTGAAATATGTAAAATTACATTATAACGATTATATTATGTACTTACTTATATTATGTACTTCGGTTTATTTGCAGTTTTACTACGTTTAAATTATTACAAAATTGTGTCTAAAATTTTAGATTTAATTTGATTTCTGACAGAATTTTTGACAGAACGAACAACAGATGTTTCACAAGTAGCATTATTTTTTACCATATTTCTAGCATTTTTTAAAATATTTACTCACCTATTAAACTTTAATCAAAATTATTCAAATCGTTCTAGCCGTTCTCGAGTTTTAGCGACTTTTATGATATTGGAAGGCAAACAAGCAGACGGATTTCCTGATGTTAAGAAATACACGTCGCCTATAGACACCAAAGGTGG
>DVZL01000222.1:0-26321 GCA_018236625.1 Lasaia peninsularis
CGAAATTTTATACTCCTCCGTTCACGCAATTTTCGTAAATAGAGGTCTAAAGTTTTTGCTTCACGTATTAATGTTAATGATAACATTGTAAAAACAACATCTTGGTAATTGTATTTCATAAATGGCCTTCTCAAATGGTGATAAGAACAAGAAACTAACTAAATAACTTTACAAGTTGAAATGGTTGAAGCGATCGCAAATCTTTTAAGTCGTTTGCCCTAAAACCACTTACTGGACTCATATAATATTATATCTATACAATGGTTTCACGTTTTTAGTTGTTTCACGGTTTGAATTAAGCACACGCAGTCAAAAAAGCCTGTAAAATTAATTTTATTATTTACGCACTATAATATATCTGTAATTTAGTCAAACTGCATAGTTAATAAGCATAAAATTGAGTAGACACAAAACCGCATAAGTGAAACCGTTAATTGATGTAAAACATAATTACTGTAAAAAACATAATTACTGAAAAATGTAATACATTATTAATATCTAAATAGAATATATATTTATGACTATTTTCAAACTATCACTTTAAAAGGTGCTTGTTAACACTTTGTCTACCCATAGGACACAGACCCGCATACTGATAAGATAAGCCCTATGATTTAAGTTTCACTTTCCATGTAGTTCAACACCAAGAACTAATGGATAGGTTAATGCAATGTGGAACACAAAGTAAAGTAATTTATTACCAACGTCACCATCTGTTTTCATTCTTCACTCACCAAGTTCATTCCAAGAGACACAGTTCATCATGTGGATGTAATGCGGTAATATTTAGTGACAGTTGTTACACTGTTTTTCCTTTTACAGTTACCAATCATAAAAATACTAACTCTCATTCATGACTATGCATAGGTACGTGAATATATTTTAAATTGCTTTTGATTAAATATTACTTTCAGATTGTTAATTTGTTATCTATATTGTGATAAAGTGCCATTATAATTAATATTTTATATTGGACTTATCTTTTATTGTTTAAACTTTTCCCTTGATAAAAATATGTGGTACCTATGTTATTAAAGTATTCGTCATTTAAATGTGCAAAATGTTGCAGCATGGACGTTTAACTATAATGTTTCAAATTTGTTTTATAACTTGTGAGTTTATTTGCATTGTTTTTTAATGAATTTGGTGTACTATTGTATCAGCAATAATATATAATATTCTTCTCTCGTTTCAGTAATTGTAATACAAAGTTCACTATCAATTACAGAAAAAAGAAGACCTAAACATTTGTTTCCATTACTGGGATACTTGCATGGGTATAAAATTGGACAACTATATGCCTTTCAGTTGCCACCTTATTTACTGTCACCGATCGTGGTTGTCCCTAATGTAAATCAACAACAAAGTGTTAGCATACAAAAAGCAAAAGCGGATAAAAACTCTCAAGAACATAGTGGTGTATTTCAAAATATAAGCCCAGCGCAACTTATTTTGAGTTCCATGGAAGAAGGAACTAAATCTAAATTTCAAAATGTAACGAATTTAACACAGAGTATTCAAAAGAGTACTGAAAAATTAAGCGATGAATTTCGTTTACTAAATGAAAATAGTAGTAATGACACTAATGTCATAGATTTAACTCAAATAGATTCTACAACTACCGCAAATACGGAAACAGAATATCAGAGTTCAGAAGTTAATTTAGCCGTATCTAATCTCTATGACAATACTTCTAATATCAACAACATGATAGAAACAACTGAAAGTCAACCTTCTTTTGTGGTACCTGATTTCGAAGATAAATGGCAAAGTTTCAGCTCTAATCCCTTACATTATAATTCAACTGACAATAATAATGACAACTCTAGTGAAAATAATAACAGTAATATTAATTTAAATAATTTTACTCCATATAATAATGCCAATGTTTATCCCACACCTCAGTACAAGGTTATGGCAGATAAAATTTCAATAACTACCAATTCGTATAACTTGGAAGATTCACAAGCATCTTATAATGATAAATTAGACAGATATGTTTATCTAAGTAAAGAATACTCGTCATCGGGTTTCAAGCCTCTAGCAGGTTTGTATTATGATGGATTTCTACGGAAATCTGAGAAGAAAGCAAATTATTTTTATCGTAATAGTAATAATTTACTTTGATTTTCGTAATAAAATTCAACCGTTTTCATGATTAGGAAACTTATTGAAATTCTAATAACACCTATAAGAATTTCAATAATTCTAGAAATATAAATATTCCTAATAAATTAATATTTTTATTTAAGACTAGCAATCGTGTTATTTAACTAAAATTATCAACTTTCGCGATGTATCAATTAGACCGATTTTGACAAATATCACTTTTGAATTATATATAACTTTATTCTTTTGTAATGTAATGCCGTAAATAAATTTACATAAAATCAATCTGAATATATTATTTCAATTTTTTTTGATAAGACAGCAAACCAGCACACGGCGCCAGTAAAACCGTGACTTATAGACGCATATTATGTGGGCAGTCAGGCGTGATGCAAGTCTACCGGCACGCATACCCTCCGGACAACGACAATATTATTACGACGGCATGATTTTCTTCGTCGTACTAATGAAAATTTTGTATTTTTAATTTGAATTGTATCTGCATAAAACTATATTATTATTATTGTCTGGTACCTATATATTATGCTAAAGAAATACAATAATTATTTTCATTAATTTTATATTGCCAATGTATTTGATAAGTGACTAGCACTCCAACCGCGGCTTTGCCTGCATGTATTATTTTAGTAACATAAACTTTCAAACAGCAGTTTTTTCTGAGATACTTATTGCATAAAAACAAACTATTTTATATTGTGTTCGGTTAAAAGTAGCCTATGTGTTATTATCATATATAAACTAACTTACTGTCAAGTTTCATCCAAATTCGTTTAGTAGTTTTTTCGTGAAACTGTAACAAATATCTTTACATAACTTCCAAACTTTCATGTTTATAATATCAGTAGGATTAGCGTAGCTAGGTTTAATAAGTTTATTTATAAAAAATACTAAAACATTTCCTGAGGGTTTCTACGGTAAAGGAAAACATCTTGAGGAAACTCGTCTAGTCAAAGATTGGGCCTAGTTTCCGTGGTAACTTGCAGAAGTCACCTGGCAGTGGCTCTGGGTGAAAACATCTGATGGAGAAACAGAATGACATTAGGGCGAAGAAGTATATATTATACAAGCTATATGTAAAACTTGTTCATTTGCTAACTATACACATAACAATGTTACAAACGAGTGGGAACACAAAGCCCGCGTAGGGTTTACGAGTATATGTTGACGATTGCGATTGAAGAGCTTGTAAAGTTATATCGGCGGTAACCGCTATTGTTCAGATTTATAACTGTGTTGGGTATTAGGAACAGCGTCATCGATCCTGAGACTACTGTGGATGTGGTTTTTCGTGACACTTGAATTTATACTCTATGTTCTTGTATGTTATAATAGGTTGGGGAAAAAGTCTTTTCGCATTATACTATGTATGAGCTTTTAATAATATTTCTACTATTTGTATTTGGCTGGTTTTGGCATCATTAAAAAGTTTAAATTTTAAAGAAAATAATTACAAATTCAAATTAGGAAAATATTAAATTAGGAAACCCGCTCCGGCTTCGCACGGATGGACATTTAACGGCAACCTGCTTCATATATGTGCACCCCCCTCCCCTGCGGTTTCGCCGTGCGAGTCGTGGAACACATATCGGACGGCGGCCTTCATTCATTTTAATACCGATTACAATTTTTAATTCATAATATCTTTTGCATGGATTGTCCGATTGGAATAAAATAAAAAGTAAATTATAGCTATTGAAACAACCTTGCTCAATTAATAGTTTATTTGGATAAGGATTAATATTTGACGATAACATAGGCTAATAATTTTAATTACTTTTATTTTATGGAAAAGTGGTTATAATGGCTAAAATATAAATGTTTGGTTTATACTATCGCGGACTTTTTTGTAGGCATTATTGACTTCTACAACTTTTGTATGGAAGTCAACCATACATCTCTAACCACTTAGGCAGCGTTCGCGAGAATCATTAACGTACGGCAGTTTTTTCGTTGACTTACAATTATTTTGGCTACCACAAAAAATTCTATCTATTTTCCGGGATAAAATATAGCCTATACGGATTCGGAAGAATCTCTCTAAGTAATGGTAAAATAAATTTTTACCATTAATTTTTACCATTACTTAGAGAAATCGGTCCAGTAGTTTTTGAGCCTATTCAATACAAACATACATAAATACAAAAATACAAAGGTTTCCTCTTTATAATATTAGTATAGATTTATTTTAACAAAAAAGGGCGTTTTCTTAAAAATATTGCCTTACCTGTCTAATAATAAATAGTCATGATAATGTTATGGTCTAAGTCCTTAGTCACTAGGTAGCATATTTTATAACATCACTGTCACTTACCAGTAAGAGAGCTACGTGCTTGTTAGCTGTCTTATCATATAGAAATAAATAATATTATGCTCCTTTCAGATTGTCGCCAGCAACTGTTACATAAGACTGACAATGTTTGTGATCTCCGTAACTTTAATAGGCGCTTGCGCAGTTATAAATTTGGTGAGTAATTAATATACCTATTAATAAGAAAGAAATAAAGTTAGAAAGAACTTTTTTGTTTTTTAAAAAAAGACACATTAAATACCATACAACAAAATTTACCTATTATATATACCTATAAAAAAAATTAAAACACTTGTTATTACAAAACGTAAAATTTAGGTGCAACCAAAAAAATATAGATAAAGAAATCACATGAAATGTTTATTTAAGCCCGATAAAATGAGATAATTATATTATTATAAAAATGCATTTATATTACTTGCATACGCCGATTGATTATGTACTTAATCCAAATCAAAAAATATAGACGTTTATATTTCTAGTCTGGAATCTGAATGGATCCGAATAAAAGGTTTTGACTGAAAACAGAGTCGTATTAGTGTTTGAAGGGTTTTATGAAAAAAATAAAAAAACATGTCTAACAAGTTGATGCTTGATGACAACGACCAAACAGCGAAGCTTGGGTACTATACCCGACGGGGATAGGCATATCTATGTAAAACCATAAATCTCTGTTTTCCGGGTCTGGGTGTTTGTAAGTTTATTGGGCATCTGTGTAGCAAACATGTAATTGGTTTACTTTGGAGGTACATCGATTTCTGTACATTGTCCATATATACTTATTTATTAAATTGAAAATCATCAATTTAATAAATAAGTATAATTTTTGTATTGTTAATTTGTTACCATTTTTTTCCAGTTTCAAACGTATTTAATACAAGAGATCCCAACGGAGGTGTGGAGTAAGAACTACAGCTGGAACTCTGTCAATATCACAGAAATACCAATCAACATCGACGTCGATTCTGCACCTGTAAGTTTTATCATGCAAATTACAAAACGTTTTACTCATATGAACCAATCCAACAATTTATGCCGGCATATATGCCGGTTTATACAATCAAAAATTTTAGATATAGGAAGGAACCGAACATATCATCACATCGTCAAACGAAACATAAACAAATATTCCTTTTAATATTTGTTTATTTTTAGAGAATTTCCTAAACAAAATTGTATGTTACAATTAAGTAATAATATTTATAAATTAAATAATTATAAAAATATTTAGAACTTTTTAAACTGAATAGACTTTAAGCTTAATTACTAATTTCTAATTAATTACTAATTTCATTGTGTAATTTTTCTTGTATCGAAAAGGTCTAAAATGGAAAACAAAAATTGTTAAAAAATGTTTATTATTTTACCATACCATACCTGTCTGAGGTGGAATGCTCATGGTAAACCTTGCAACACTGGCTGATGTAGAAGTCCGGATAAACCATGTAGTATAATAGACCATCTGCCTGTCAGACAGCTCGTAAGAAGCGAGAATCCGAGATCCTCCGCCTTACCAATTCCTGCCGCCATTTTGACATTGTCGTGTTCTGGTCCGGAGAGAAGGGTAACTGATAGACTTGCACATATTTATGGTGTCTATAGGCCACGGTTGTCTCTTACCATTAAGAGATCCGTGTGTTTGTTCGCTGTCTTATCCCATAAAAAAATTTACTACGATATTTCTGAAGTGTGTAGTAATACTGTACATTAAATATCCAGATTTACAGTAAATTATTTAAAATAATCATATTATTATTAGCTTTTAATATCGCATGTTTGAATACACAATGTTAATTGAAATATTATGTTCGTCACTTCAAAGTCACCCCAAAAATCCAAAAAAAAAACTGTCAAAAAGTACATTTCTGAGCAGCTAAAGTGTACTTTTTTATACTTTTTAGAGTTACCTGTACAGTTCAGTGCTAACGTTGGCGTCAATATCAGTGTTCCTGAACGTGAGTTTCGTCCTCAAATTGGTGATGATGCTGCTGACTCTCATCACCCATATCACTCTGTTTGCCACCGCTGAACTCTTCAACCAATATCAAAACAGAGAATTTGATACTGAGTAAGTTGCTATATTTGTCAACTTTGTTAACTTTATTGTCTGAATAGGTTAATTCTTCTCCCTGAATTTAATGGTAGCTGCTTTTGACCCACTGACTTGTAATACATTCGTTTAGTCTAAATACATTTTTTTATTCACGAAGTTTACTGAACAAGCCTTTACGATATATCTATAAGACCATTGATATAGTTATGACGAATTTAATTTAATATTACGCGTTTTGAGACCAAAAAAAATAGATTTTATAAGAACACGTGTCTCCTGAAGGTAAGAGATAACCGCGGCCTATAAACACCATAGATTTGTAAGTAAGTCACTGTGTGTGGTCTACTGGCTACCCTACCCTCCTATACTGTGCTGCCATAATTTACTCTAGAAGTTTTATTTCTTAGAAACATGATAACTTGTACATGCTCAGATTAAATGAAATGCCAAAAACCGATTAGCGTCAAAAGCTCGGACTCCCCTTAATCAGTTCTGATTTTTGGTTTCGCCCATTCCAGGTTCGCAATGCTCCCGTATGCAGCGAAAGCCGGCCTAGTATTAGTATTTTTGGCGAGTCTACTACATATTCTAGATAGACAAATTGAGTTTACATCCAGAACAGATTTCCTATGGAAAGATAAGCTTAAATTTGAACAAGAGGAAGTGGAGACAATGAGAGGTATTAATAAGGTAGGGATATACATCAATAAACATTTTTTTTACTTATATGAATAAAGCTATAACATGTTATTATACTAGTTGAAAACCGCAAAAAATAACATACAATAGTAAACAATTTTAAGAACAATTTAGAGTTAAGAATTCAAAATTGAGTGCCTGTGATAAATAAGTTATTTATTTGAATAAGGATGAACGTTTGAATGGATTACGTTTATTATAACAAAGCCATGAATAATTTTACATTTTAGGTTACAGCGAGTTTAAGTTATAAACAACCTTATAGACATATGCTGTTCTGGATTTTTTTTAGAACTTTCATATGGAACTTTTTCGTTATAAATGATTTCTACATAACTTTCACTTTTTACACAGCTTATTGCTATTTAACACAAAAAATAATTTTCAGTTCGAAAATGTAGTTCCAGATATTAGCGTGTTCAATCAAACAAAATCAGTTTTATATTTTAAGTATAGATTGCATAAGTACTGTGTAAATGTTTTTCTATTTACTTATTACAGATACTTTTGGAGAACATTCTCCCTGCGCACGTTGCCCAACATTTCTTGACGTCAGTTGCGTCTAAGGTGATACATTTATTTCGACTATTTTTTGATATTCTATAAGCTTTAACCGCAGTTAACCGTAGATATATTAGCACAAGCACACTCTTGATGATAAAAGACAATCATGACCTATAGACACCTAAGACTTTGTAGATGCATTGCGTAGTGGTCGGGCTATTAGACCTGATGTGTAATTCTACCGCCTACACTATCCTTCCAATCAGAACGCGATAATGTCATTATGGCAGCAGGAATAGGTAAAAGGGTGGATCCCTACCCGGACAGTTGCTGCACAACACTCTACCACAGAATAATAAGTATAAAGTACAAAACCCGCACTTCTCGTGACCATTCATAGAAATAGTGACTCTTGTAACTAAGCAACAAAGTTCAATTCAGCTCGTGTAAGTGTTCCGCTCACGACGAGATATTCACCTAACTATTCCCGCTCTCTTTTAACGCATAACTCTGTCACTGTCTGGCGTAAAATGACGCGATGACTATGGTACTAGAGTGGTGTCGACGCCATGCAATTTTGTAGGTACTTATCGCTGTAGGTATGGCCGAGAGGCGGAGGCCTGACTTTGCCACTAGTGGTCATCTTGGAAGTGACCAAGTTAATCTCTGTTTGCCTCTTATGAGCTGCTTGGTGGGAAGGCAGATGATCCTTGATATTATTAACTCTTATAGCAGATAAGTTAGTCTCACAACACTGTCATTTGGCTAAAGAGAGAAATCGCGAATTCCTAAGAAGATAAGATAAAGAAGAAAACTTATATTTTTACATAATGATATCGTTGACTAAAATGCATAAAGTAAGCTAAGTTAGTCCTTATTACAAAAAAAATGTGATAGTAAAGGTCTCGTCAAAATCAGTCCAGCTCTGTCAGAGATCAGCCGAAATAAACAGACATAGAAAAATTCCAAGAAAACGTTGTTTTGGTATATGTACCGTGCACATATGCATTTAGTAAAAAGAGATTATTTTAATTAGAGTTATGGGTAGGCAGAGGTACATGTGCACCCACGATTAGCCGACGATATTAGTTTCCATCATGTGACATGTGGCAAGTCCGTTGCCATTTCGAAATTTATTGATATAGACAAAGAGCTTGCACACTTTTTACAAGTTGTACCTATTTACCTTTTCAGGAAGATTTGTACCACGAAAGGTACTCAAGTATAGCGGTCATGTTCGCGTCCATCCCCAACTACAAGGAGTTCTACGACGAGACCGACGTCAACAAGCAGGGGCTTGAGTGTCTCCGACTCCTGAACGAAATCATTTGTGATTTTGACAAGGTATATATTTTATCCGCGTTTTTATTTAAGCAAATAAAAGCAGCATAAGTTACTCTTTATTAAAGCAGTTGTCTTCCAGTGAAAGTCCAGTCAAATTTGGTAAAGCCGTTTCAGAGATAAGCGGGAACAAACAAACGGACGGACAAAAAATCTAAAAAAAAATAACCATTTTTTACTAAGTGCATATTTATATTTACAAAGTGCATGTATACCAAAACAATTTTTTTAGGATTTTGTTTGTCTGTCTGTCTGTTTGTACCCGCTAATCTCTAAAGCAACTGCGCCGAGTTTGACGGGACTTTCACTGGTAGATAGTTAATGTAACAAGGAACGGCTTAAGCTACTTTTATTTTGGAATTTAGTTTTAGAAATGTGTAAAATAAAACAATTAAATAAATACGCGGACGAAGTCGCGGGCACTGCTGTTAATTATTTATATATTGGAAAAGGCAGTGTTTCATTAACGTATCAATGCACAGACATAAACTTACTTCCTTCTCTTACGTAAACTGATTGAGGACGAGATTTTTAAAATTAAGTCTCCAAGGGAGTGAAATAGATGATACAATTTTGTCTGAATTAAATAATTACTTACCAACTGACTTACTACTAAATGATCTTAATAGCGCAGGCGGGCAACCGCCAGTTTTCCTTTTCCATTTTTTATTTCCCAATTGTTATAAAAATATAATATTCTTTCAGCTCTTATTGAAGCCAAAGTTCAGTTGCATTGAGAAGATTAAAACAATTGGCAGCACCTACATGATAGCGTCGGGGTTGAGGCCCGGGAAAGAGGAACAAATTGTAAGATTTCGTATTTCTAAATACACACATATATACCTACATACATACATCAAGAGTCTCCAACATGTTTGTATGAAGAGAATAATGAATGTGGAGGAAACTAGGGAAGTATGTAGGGATCGTCACTTTATAAAAATCTTTATACATATATAAAAGTCATGCTAGTTACACTATTTATAACTGAAGAACGGCTGAACTGATTTAATTTAAAATTTGTATGTACGTAGTTTAGAACCAAAAGACGGACATAGATTTCTTTATATTACGATATGTTCTTTTAAAATGTTGCATACCGGTTAATCTGAGAATCGGTCAACTAGATGTCAACATCTAATTTTCATACTCCTAAGTGCGGACGGTACGATGTCCGCCGAGACAGCTAGTCATTTATATAAACATTTGTTTGCCATATTCAAATGCTAAAAACCCACGATTTGTTCCGTCAGGTTAATAAAACCATTAACATCGTTGGTGTTTACAGGTGTCTATATCATGCAACGTACACCATAAAACCAGTCTAAATGTTTGCATTGTCATGTTACAAAACACCATACTTTGCTACTGTCGTTTTCTGGTTTAGAGAGTATTCTAGCCAGCAAATACAAATGTACGTAGTATGTATGTAGAAGCTTATCATGCCAGTTCTAGGTTGGCAACCCATACTTAACATCATTAGTGTCTACAGGTGATCATACGACATGTATTTTTTACCAGGAAATAATAATTAAATAATCGTATCTTTCTCCATTTTTATAACCCATTTTTACGGCGAAGGAAACGTCTTGAGGAAACCCGGGATTTGTGTCCGATATAGCGACGGACTTGCCACCTGTCACATGATGGACCTTATATCATCGGCTAATCGTGGGTGCATAATATGGCTCTTTGTCTACCCTTTCGTGGATATGGGCGTGACGATATTTAATTATATATATCTTTCTCAGTTATATTAGGATTAAAAAAAACATTGCAAATACAGCCCCAAGGCTCAAGCGATTAACAGTTCAAATAAAAAATAACAACAAAAAATGTCTGTTAGCAAAAAACACACAAAAAAAATCATTAAGTAATTTATTGTTTCATTTTCTATCATTTCAGGATGCCAACAGGAAAGAAGAACATACTGTAGCTATACTCATAGAGTTCGCGATCGCCCTCATGACTATCCTAGAACAAATCAACAGGGAATCCTTCCAGAGGTTCAAGTTAAGGATAGGTGGGACTTTATTTAAACCTTTATCTGTTTTTGGTCTTCTGTTGTTAAAATTTAAATATTGACCATTTAGACTTATTATTTTTTTTAATGTCATTTATCCTGACAATTAAAATTACTGCAGTTCATAATTAATTAGAAAAATGACACTTAAGGAAATACAAAACTTTCATTTATCCATAAAATTATTTTTAGTTCGCCTTCAAACTCAAATGGTATACCTAGTTAGTTGATAAAATACTTTTTCCCGGTGGATTTCACCGGGAAAAATAATATTTTTTTCATAACAAGGATTTTTCTTAAATTATAACTGTAACATTGATTTTAACAATTATTATCATTGCCAATGATTCTATTGCAAATATGTTCTTCTTCAATATGTTAAAACTATGACCAAAGTAATAAGCAACTGATGCATGATAATAATGATCATTATTAATTTATTATTATTATTGATTTGATTATACTACTATAAAATAAATAAGCTTTAACCATTAAGATTATCTCATTAATTTAATAAAAACAATAAAGATGAAAACTAAAATTCATTTAATATGACTGTTCGAGAAAAAGATCGATTTCAAATTAAAAAAAATATAAGGTCATAAACTTTTGCTTATAAACACTGACATTTTCTCTGGCTAAACATAATTTAACAGTTATTGTTCCTAAAGGAGGCATTCTATTACCCTTGCTGTTTTCAGTCTTCATTTATAAAAGATATATTTTATTTATAAATTTATAGGCAGACATTTTAAAAATTCAAGGAAAAAATCACATGTACTTTTACACTGATGATGTTGTTAAAAAGTAAAAGCAGTGGGCTATTTCAAAATTAATTATGAAATGTGTAAAAAATTACGTCTGTGTTTGTTTTATTTAAAATACAAATTTAAGTGGAAGTTTAACTACAAAGATACCGGTGAATAAATATTCAATAGACAATATCAAGTTATTGATAATTATATTATTGTTACACTGTAATATTATGTAACACACCTAGTGTTACGTATTATTACAATTGTTGCTATTATTAGGTAGTATTTATAATAAAATTAATCATATAAAAATATAAATATTAACAATTGTATTTATGGTTTTATATGATTAATTCTAGGTGGTAGAGTCTTGCAACGACTCGCCCGGATTGGTACCACCGCCTTACCTATTCCTGCCACAATAGCGTCATTGCCATTGTCGTGTTCTGGTTTGTAGGGTAGATAGTCTGTAAACTTATTCACGCAAGAGGTTTACCATCCCAGCCTCAGGTTGGCAACGCACCATTTCTACCTTTGGTGTCTATATATGTGTATTTCTTACCATCAGGAAATCCGTCTGCTTGTTTGCCTTCCAACAATATTAAAAAAGACGCGTCCCAAGAACCTCATGTGTAGTCTATTTGAAATAAAATATGTATTATTTTCTTTAATTTTTCCTATACAATGTTTAACAATTAGGTTTATATTTGTGTTTTATTCGAGGGTAATCTCAGGAGTCTCCAAAACCAGCGTGTTTGTAGAGAATAGTGAATGTAGAGGAAGCTAGGCAAGTATAAAGGGATCGTAGTACTTGACACTCGATACTCCCCGTACCCTGCTCGGGATACGGCGTGAAGATGAATTTAATGTAATTAACTGTAAATGTGAAACGGGTCCGCTGGATAACGTATAAATAACAAAGATTGGTAACATTAACAGTACTGATTAAACATTTCCCGGGTTATTGTCTAAGACACTCAGCACATTCCGTATATGACCGGGGAATTACTCTCCAAATTGCGTACTGACAACAAACAATTTGGATGTTTTCACGTCTTGAGACATTCCGTGAGGAGGGACTGGAACTATGCGCTTAACGGATAAGCAAGGTTGGGGTCCGATTACGAAATTGTCCTAGCATTTTATAACATTTACTCGGAAACGCCTATTATAAAGGGCGTATTATGAGGGCTATTAAAGTAATTCATGACGGCATATTTTAAATTGTATATCTTATCATCTTAACATTATAAATTGGAGTGTCTGTATGTAATATTCGTACGTATTAATATTATAAATGCGAAAGTAACTCAATCTGTCTGTTACGGTTTCACGCCTAAACCACAGAATCGATTTTGATGAAATTAGTACAGTGATAGAGATGACTTTGAGGAAGGAAGGATACAGGCTACTTTTTAATCGACTTTATTAGAAAGAGGGTACGTTTTAACGCAAAATATAAGTATATCAATAGTTATAATATAGTTAGTGTTCGATAACGCCCCGGGTTTGATTCACGAGTGGGCAAAATTGCTCTAAAAGTTTTTACCAGTTTATTTGAAAAACATAACTTTACCTTATATATAAATCTCAATGGACAACTGACTGGCCATTTCTCACATTATGGGACCTAATATCGTCGTCGTGGGTGTGTAGCTCTGTCTACTCCTTCGAAAATATAAGCGCGATGTTATTTTTTTGTTGAGTTGGGGAATTTTTTTTTATGAGACAGCCCTGTAGCATACAGTTCTCCTGATAAATCACAGCGATACTCATAAGCCGGATTATATTACACCTTAAAACGTTGTAATGATTTTGGTGAAATTTAGTACATATAGAGATAGCTTACAGAATTTTTTTACCAAAAAAACTCACGTGATTGCCTTGAGAGACCGAAAAATAACATACACGAGAATGAAGCCGCGGGAAACAACTACTAATATTTAAAAATATTATGAACTAGCATTCCGTCCGCGGCTTCGCCCGCGTTAATTATATTAAAGCGCATAATTCTATCTGATTTACAATACTTAAAATATAAATGCATGGTTTATACTATCTCAGACTTTTTTATAGGCATCATTGAGTTCTACAACTTTTCTATAGAAGACAACCATACATCTCTAACCATTTAGGCAGCGTTCGCGAGAATCGTTAACGTATGGCAGTTTTTTCGTCGACTCACTCCACAATTTTCACTATCACGAAAAATCCTATCTATTTTTCGGGATAAAATATAGCCTATACGGATTAAGAAGAATTCCTCTAAGTAATGGTAAAAGAAATTTTGAAATCAGTCCAGTAGTTTTTGAGCCTACTCAATACAAACATACAAAAATACAAAAATACAAAAATGCAAAAATACAAAGATACAAAGGTTTCCTCTTTATAATATTAGTATAGATAATATTCATATTTTACATGAGAAACATGTACTTTTTCCACGTGTAACTTATATATTTTTTTAATAGACAATCGGTTCAGCGTTTTACAATATATTATTTAAAAAGGCTATCAAATAGCTTGTACATGAGAATAACACAAAAGCTGCATTAAAAAGAGGATAAGTTTTTACGCAATAAGTATGATAAGTCGGAAAAAATTTACTCTTTTGAAGTGATCTATGTAATTAAAAAAATTCAAGCGGGCGAAGCCGCGGGTGAAAAACTCGTTATCTATAAAACAATAAAAAAGATAACATTTTACATACACTCCATTGTATAATTTTTTATTTTGAAGTAAATAAATATAGATATTCTAAGAATATATCGGGAGACTACTAGTTGTCATTACCACGATGTAAATATGGTCGGGTTGAATCGTTCGTTGTATGGGAGCCCCTTACAAAATATACTTTTTTATGTATTTTAGTATTTGTTGTGATAGCGGTGATATAAGTACATAATTTGTGAAAATTTTAACTGTGTATAGCGACATAACATATATATGATTAATGAGATACAGCCTGGTGACGGACGGACGACGAATTCTTAATAAAAAAATGGAGCCTAATTTTTACACTTTGCGTCGGGAACTCTAAAAAAAGAACACATTAATTACTCGTTTCCAAGCATTCCTTTTTGCTCCAATCCAAAAAAAGCCTTTTATTCCTTTAAAAGAGCGTAGATCAAAATATCACTGGATATAGATTCTTAAAGCACATAGAACAGTCGGTACTTGAATTACGGAGAAAACCGACGCGTCGTTAAATACTCATAACGAACGGTAGTATGTTGTTTATGGCCCATACCGGTATACCGGTTTAGGACCCTTTAATGCAATATAACAAGAAATTTTATATAAAGCTGTAAAAAGTATAGGAATTTTATGGGAAAATAACCGTTTTATCCAGTCTATTTGGTAGATTATTTTTATAAGGAATAATTACCTAAAGTTGGGAAAATCATGTGTTTATTGAATTGGAAATACACACAGCCCTCGGTGATATCGGTGATAGGTCGCAATTTGGATTTACTCAGCTATTATTGTATATTAACGCACCAGTGACATTTACGGTGATATTTTACGGGTAACTCTTTGCATCAGAAAAATCACCATGGATGATGATGATGGTAAGTGTCTATATAATAAAATTTATATATGGTAAATAATAAAATAAAATAAAAAGCCTTTTATTTCTTACACATCTTAAATAAAATTATATACATTTAAACATTTTTTTTAAGTAAGAACCCCTCCTCGAGTGAAGGCCTCCTGTCTATATAGTGAATATAAAATGTCTTTAAACTATAGGAAATTCAAAAGTGGAAGCCATTATAGTATAAACAATGGCAAGATGGCATATCGGAATGAATATTCATTTTATTGTTTGCCAATACAGCTGACTGTGATATTAATAGCGCGAGATCCATTAACAGCCAGACCCTTGTCATTTCATAACAGCTAATGTTTTTCAAGATAATATTACTAAACACATACCACGATATAGATACACGAATGATGTTGGCTACTACAATGGTTGGATTAGCAGACTTTTATTAGGCATTAAGTATCAAAAATGTATAATTAACTTATCAAATTATAGGCTTAATTTGGAATTATAACCTGTATTTCCATAAAGTAATATAAGAAAATAAGTCAAAACTTTTAATTGTTATAAACCTTGACTGTTTGGCACCTTTGTTATGCAAGAGTTATTCTCGTAGTTGGTAAAGTAATATTATGCGAGCTAGTTTGATACTTGTCGGAAAACGTTTTCTTAGCTACTACACAAAGTTTGACAGCTTCAGTTGTTTATTTATTTATTTAATTTTTTGTACATCAGATACAAATATGTTATCCAAAAGGCGAGCTTAATGTGTACAGCATTTTCTACTAGCCAACCTTTGGACCAACAGATAAAATATGTATCTTATTACATCTAGGCATATATAAAAAATAAACAAAAATAAAAATAAAAAGGAATGTTTAGTTGTTTTGCTACTTGATAAATAAAAACTATTAACGTCACGACCATATACCCGACGTGGTTGGCGGAGCACATATTTATGCAGCTACGATTATCCGGTTTCATTATGCAACAGGTGGCCACTCCGTCACAATGTCGAGCTCTAATCTGACAACAACTTAATTTTTTCAGAAAAATTCAAAACATACAAAGAATAACTTACCCTAGCTGGGAATCCTAAATTTTGTGCGAGTGAATTAGATACAAATTAGGAAATGTTTCCTCAAGTACCAGATATAGTTTCACCGCTCTTATAGCCCTTAGAAACTATTTTATTTCATCTTTTACTACTTGATCATCATCTTCATCTTGGCGTTAATCCTGACAAAGGCCAGGGTCCGCCTTCTTGGGCATCCTCTAATGTGAGATTATTAACTCTCGTATCCATGACATTGAGCTAACGCTTCTTGGGTGTACTACAAGATCGTATTCCTAGCACTACTACGTCAAGCCATCTGTTCCCTATGTAATCTATCGGGTTGCGTGTAACGTGGCTAAGCCAGCGAAGACGGGCTTTTTGTAATTTATCTGATATATCGCGTACATCGAGGCTGCCCCGGATGTACCCGTGACTGATCATCTTTTACTGCTTGATAACTGACTAAACTAAAATATGGTAATATCATGCCAGCGCCATGTTATCGTATATAGATACATACGCTAATACAATCTCAATCCTAAAACGATTAAAGTCTGGCCATATACTGAAATATAGGATCTCTTGCTTTATTGTAAGTGCTTGTGATCCTCTTACGTTGATGTCATGTCAGCGAAGAATATATTTCACACATCAGTAACATTTTACTCAAGGACAGTATATTTTTTAGACCGAGCAGGTAACTTTCCGAAACTTGCTTTATCAACTAATCGAATAATGTCACTTACCTTTAGAAAAATGACGAAACAACACTAAAAAAAGTTAGTCACCCTAACCTAATTTAACAAGTTACTATGTGTTTGTTCCGGTTAATCTCTGAAACAGATCTACCGATTTTGATGAATTTTGCACTGGCTTTTGCTAATGTAATAAAAAATAAACATAGGCTGGGTATGTTTATTTAAATAAATTCAAAGCGGGTGAATTCGCAGGCACAGTTAGTAAGCAATAAATTATTATCGCCTCTGAGGTCGAGCGTATCTGGATTTTGCGGTTCTTTCATTGGCATGTAACTAATGAGGTACTACTACTTGGGCTACTATTATTTTAAAACTAGCTTTCCTTCCGCGGCCTCACCAGTGTGAATTATTTTAATAACATAGATAAATTTCAAATTTTTTCGGACTTATAATACTTATATTACGTAAAACGTACCCTCTTTTTAATGTAGCCGGTTAAGTAGTACAAAATAATACACATAAGTAGCTTATGTATCATTCTCATATACATATAAGGTATCTTACTGTAAAATTTCATCCAAATCCGCCCAGTAGTTTTTCTCATGAACGAGTAACAAACATCCATACATATTATGTCAATTCATAATTACCAAGTTTCGGGTTTACATTAGCAGCATTATAAAAAAATGTTAAATTCAAACGCGGACGATGTTGCGGGTTCAGCTAGTAATATTATTATAAAGTTTGTGGGTAATCATTATATTCATCTGCTGCTTAAACATTTTCATGACGACGCTGTTATGTTTTGGGTATTCAGCGGTTTGGTATTAGCTGTAATGCCAGTAAAGATAAGTAAATAATAAATTAATTACCTACGCCCTTCTCCAGACGTAATAGCCTTTCCGTGCCCTATCAAGAACGGCTTAAAGAATTAATTATAAATATTTTATCTATCAAATTTTACATTTGTAGGTGTTTTGTTGTTATATATACAAACAAATAAAACTGGAGTGTCTGTATGCTATAATAAAATAACCGCTTTTTAATAAGTTCATAATTACGTATGTTTAGAAGGTACATAATATACCAAAATAATATTCTTTTGGATTTTTGTCTGTCTGTCTATACCCACTAATCTTTGAAATAGCTGGACTGGCATAGGCTACTTTTCTTTAGAATTTTGTTTTTAGAAAGGTATAAAATAAAATAATAAAATAAAAACGCGGACGAAGTCGTGGACACAGCTAGTTATTTGACTTTAAGTATTATATTTTTTACTAGCGACTTCGCACGGGTGTACCATACATGTTATATACAGAAAAACCTTCCTCTTGAATCACTCTATCTATTTAAGAGATCGCACCAAAATCCGTTGCGTAGTTTCAAAGATTTAAGCATACTTAGGGATATAGGGACCGAAAGAGCGACTTTGTTTTATACTATGTAGTGAAGTTAAATTTTTACACATTACATCAAGAATCACAGATTCTGTTATGACTTGAGGTAAATTGATGTACAATTACCCGATGTTTATGTATATATGTGTGACTATTTGTGTATATACATATTATGCACATATTGTTCTCATGCATATTTCTTCTCTTCTTTTGTTTTTTAAAGATATTATAAGGACCTCTCTGGTCTGAGAGGTATGTTGCAAATCTTAAAAAATAAACTTCAGTCTAATGAGTTTTCTTTAATAGGAAATTATTGTATATAATAAGTTGAGTGCTTATTCCGAAAACTTTAAATAGGCACTAATAAAACCAAATAAATCACTCTGGCAATTAGCTTGGTCTAACTTAAAGTCTTATTAAGAAGAGGTACTCCGACATTATACCAATAAGTTTGATCAGGCTTATCCTAAATCACCGTTAAACTTCACCCCTACTAATATCGCTATGTTTTTTATATTTTAGAAGAGTCTGTATGTAATAATAGAATAACCGCTTTTTACGAGATCCGTATTATGTAAGCTTACAAGGTACATATACCAAAGTAATGTTTTTAAAAATTTGCAGCTGATGTGATAAGGAATGGCATAGGCTACTTTTTTATAACTATATTTCAGAAATATGTAAAATTAAATCGTTAAAAAAAATAGTCTTATGTAATTTACCATAATCAATAGGAAAAAAATATATTTAATATAACAGATTTTTAGTTTGACTGCTTTTGCGTTGATTTGCGAATATCGTAGAAATAAAGATTTTATTTTCTCTCGGAAACTATTCCAACCTGTCAAACATTTGATGTTCGTCGCGTCGTTCAATTTAAAAGTCGTTCAAAAATCAATTTAAATTTAGAAGGTTTTTTTCATTGTTTTGTTTTTTTTTTTTATTTATTCATTCCAAAATATTTGAAGTTAGCCAGCTGGTCAGCCAGTAAATAACTATTTGTTTTCATCAGGTGTCTAGTTCAAGACGAGTGTATCAACGCGCAGGCTAAACACTTAGCTCTAGAAACATTTTATTTTTGTGTATTTTATGTGTACAAGAATTTTTTGTAACAAAACCCATATATTTATAAAAAATATGTAAATTTCATTTTTTAAGGAAGTAAAAGTTGATCTAACTCCTAAATTTGAAGTGAGTATATATTTTATGAGATAAGACTGAAAACAAGTACATGGGTCACATGCATTAGCAAGAGACAACCGTGGACTATAAACACCATAGATATTGTAGGTGCGTCAGTCTGAGGTCGGGCTGTTAGTTGGTAAGTGCCAGTCTACTAGTTACGCTACTCTCCTGACTGGAACACGACAAAGTGATTATGGCGACAGGATTAGGGCGGTGGATCCCAACAATTCCAATGGTCATGTAGGAAGTGACCCAATTAACTTATCTTTGCCTGATTAGGAATTTGCCTATTATGCCAAGCCAGGTAGGTACTAAATTATCAAGTTACCTTAGTCGTAGTAAGTGCGTTGATCAAAGATGTAAAAGTCGTAAACTTCCCTAGTCGTCGGCTGTCGAGGGAACTTGTATAAGTAACAAATGGTACGGGACCCGTCTAGTATATTGAGCGCTCGTAAATTAGCCACCGGCGAGTAATTTGTGTCACCTTTGATTAAATCTGAAACCGCAAAGTGATTTGTGGACACAAAATGATGGCAAATGACGGTCACTTGTTACAGGTTATATTATATGTTCACGCCAGGTCCCTTGCGTAGTAAGCAGGAGTATTGAGTGTAAAGTGTCATGTTTCCTTCGTACTTGCCTAGCTTCCTCCACATTCATTTCTCTCTTCATACAAACACGTAAGTTTCGGAGACTCTTGACACCACCTTCGATTCATACATTAGAAAAGAAATTTGTCATACATATGTGAGTACTAGCTTTCCGCTCATGGCTTCGGCCGCAAACATTTTTTCGACTTATAATGGTTATTACGTAAAACATACCCTTTTAATGTGGTCGGTTAAAAAGTAGCCTACGTATTCTCACGTATAAGCTATCTTACTGTAAAGTTCCATCCAAATCCGTCCAGTAGTTTTTTCGTGAAAGAGTAACAAACAACCACACATACATCAATCCATACTTACAAACTTACACGTTTATAATATTAATAAGATTAATTCTAATTCATTAATCTTTTCTTTCTTCCTAATTCATTAATCTTTTCATACAAATATGCCGGATCAGTGGAACCAATCTCAGCCTTTGAAAGACTCCTATTATCGCCGGAGTCGAACTATTACTGACTATTTCACTAGAGTAATAGGAACGTAGAGTCTTTTTCAACTATCTGTTAAATTCCTGGTTAAAAATTATCCTCTAAGGCTTAGGCAGAGGTATGGTAGAATGAGTGAGTAGTATGAACCCGGGACCACACGCAGCTAACGGTCTTAAAAGGCGATAGCCATATCGTTACACCACAGGGGCGATCAAAAAACTAAATTCCTTGATTGGATTTGAATTTACCTAACACATCATGGGATGATGTATTTCTGTTACCGCTATAACAAGAAATACTAAATTACAAAATAATATAAGTATATAAAGGGTGCTCCCATATAAAAAACGCGAATTTTTGCCGTTTTTATCGATTATGTCACGGAACCCTTCGTGCGTGGGTCCAACTCGCACTTTACGGATTTTTATAATTCACTTCATGTTTTTATCTGTATATTTTGTTCTATGAGATTAAGATATAACGGCCAACTTGCCACCTGTCATATCACCTATGGGGACCTATTATTATTGGCTAATCATGGGTGCATAAGTTATATACGCATTCTATTCTATTCGATATTTATTTATTTTTACGTTTAAAATAACATTGCTTTAACGAGCCACGCTAAGGACTTTATTATTTTCCAAAACCGAGAGTAAAGCTCGTAATGATTTTGGGAAGATTGCCTGAACTTGCAAAGCCTATTTTTTCCGAATAATGTTATAACGTGGGTCCACTTCACGACTTTTCGATTAAGAAATGTTTAGGGATTTTATGGCTCTGCTTGTTATAAGACTTTACACTTCGCAACTGCAATTACAAACTTAATTTACTTTGAAGTTAATACGAATTTGACCCAAAACTTAAAGTATCTTTTTATATATTTTAGCTGGTTTTTTGTTCGCAATACGTCATTAGTATACGAGCTGGGTGACCGTGCTTCGAGCATTGTAATATAGAGTTTAGTGCCATTGAGGGTCAGATTTTACTACACACACACATATCTTTACATCAAGTCCCTAGCGAGATAGTCAGATATCTACAATGCACCCACAATTAGCCGACTGTATTAGATTCCATGATATGAAAGGTGGCAAGTATAGCCTTATCGGGCAAAAATACAATCTTACAATAAACTGAAAAACTCATAGAACAAATGGCACAATCCGGGAACCGAAACCGGGATATCGTGCGTCAATTAATGACCCAAACTACGACCGACCACAGAGTTGATTAATATAGGCATTCAATGCTTGTATAGTCTATGTTATTGTATAGAAAAGTAATTTCGAGTATCGATTTTTTATCGAATAAACTCCTATCGAGATATTCGTTCAAAAATACGTAATACACAACACTTAGGAAATGGATGGAGGCGGTATTCCTTAGGACTTGTCGCTTTTCCATTTCTAGCTTAATGCATTTTACATCGATAAGAAAAGAATCAACACTAAGCTTTGCGCTCAGAAAGCTAAGCTATATAGGAACTGTGAGATATATTAAAACTAGCTTTCTATTTCTTTATTTGTAAAAGTATATTACGTAACTAGGGCAAAAATAAAAAATGATCTCATATTACACGTACCTAATTGTTACACAGAGATATATTATGATCTGAGGTTTCTTTTTTATTGTTCTTTAAAGTGTGTATCCTATTTTTTTTCGTGACGGAGTTGGAAAGCGTCAACTTCAGTTAGAAAAGCAGTAGGTACAAAAGTAGACAATTTACGCTCAGAGGGCTAAAATAATACTTATATAGTTTTTCAGGCAGTAAAAAAATAAAACTATCAAATAGTGCATATGTGACAAGTTAATTTAATGCAGTGGAAGATAAGTAGCCACTTTCTTCTAGCCCTTTCATCCCAAGGGCAATAAAAGAAGAAAAGTCTCAGATCTCATGTAATTCTTGACGATATGTGATCTAAATCATTAATTTTTTATTGCTTGTGATGTTAATTTTTTTTTGCTCATGGGTGTAGGAAAGACAATATTTTGCTTAGAGCACTTTCTGCCCGAAGGCGAAAATAGTACAATTCAACCCTCGGGCAGTAAAATAAGAATAGTCGCAGATCACATGTAACCGTGTCTCATTGGCCGAGAGGCTAGAGTACACTACTAGAAACTAATCGCGAGGCCCTGGTTCGATTCCCGATGGGGACAGGCATTTGTGTGATAAACATAGATGTTTTTATTTCCGGGTCTAGTTGTTAATTAAATTTATTCTTGTATCTATTTAAGTATTTCTATGTATTAGTATCGTTGTCTAACACCAATAACACAAGCATTAAATTTGGTTCCTTTGAGGTTAGATCTGAGGTATATTCTAAACCTATATACGTTCAAAACACAGTATTTCCTTTCATCGGGACAAACAAGGTCTTTGAAAGATTTCATCTCGTAATAACGACACTTGTTCACAGAAAATTGCAAATTAACATTTCTTTGAACATCTGCCTTTATTAATTTCCGGAAAGTAACGTTTGATTTTCCAATCCGAAATTCCATTTCTCTAAATTAAAATCCGATTTTTTTATTTCAAGTCAAGGAAATCAAATATATTAGCAGATCATCATTATTTTCATTAAAAACAAGTCTTACCAGCGATGGGCCATCGATAGAAAGAGGTCATATTGTTTCGTATTAACATTCAAAACTAGGATTCCTCTCGTGCCTTCACCCGCGTAAACTATTTTAATAACATAGATAACTTTCAAAGGGTATATTTTTCTACTACTTATTGTTAAAACATGCCCTCTTTTTATTAGTACGTATAAGCTACATTACTGTAAAATTTCATCCAAATCCGTTTAGTAGATTTTTTGTGAAATAGTGACAAATATACAACAATATTCACAAGCTTTCGCATTTATATGGCAATTATCGAACCAATTATTGGTTCGATATTTCTAGTGCTTCACGAACATAATAATTTGTTTAAGTTTCTACCATATATATCTCTCTTTGTGTGTGTGTGTGTGTGTGTGTGTGTCTACCATCTGTCCACAGACCTGACTTATCATCAGAAGAAATTACCAAACTCTTCGCACTATCGATTTATATCCCAATATTCCCGAAAGAGTAGGCAAAAGGTACATATGCATCCACGATTAGCTGACAAATGGCAAATCTGTCGCCGTATCGGACACAATCTGTTGTTAAATTTTGTAAACTTATATGAACAATACTCATAAAATAAAAACATCTTTGAAACTCATTGGTACATGTCGGGGTTCGTACTTGGACTATCAGCATATAAACCCAACCGACCATTGAGGCTCTAATCTTGAGACACCAATCATATAAGAAAGCCACTATCCTGTTTATGATTTGTTGGTATTACCCAAGGTTGCGTGTATGAAATTACTACGGAGTCCCACAGGAGTCCTCAATTTTCAGGGATAGCCTTGTATCTCTCCCGTTCATAAATTATGCAAAACTAACATACACCTTTTATAACACGAAATAAGCAATAAAAAGCATAAAATGTACATCCTGTATATCTCATTAATATGACATCACTGACAGTCTTCGAGAAAGCTTTTATGGAGCATTTTAATAAGTTAACAATTTGTAAGACGGAAGTCAGCACATGAGTTACAGGAATCACGTTTTGTTCAATATTCGCATTCATACAACGCAAACTTGAACATTTATATAATGTACTGTGACATCGTCCACGCTTTAATACATAAAATTAGATATATTGTATACTATCTATCCTTGGCGCTTGGTGAAACTTCATTTTATGTGATTAAATTTTAATAAACATTTGCACTATTTCACTAACTTTATTTACTTATTTATTTTTTATATAATAGCCGATCGGTTTCGCTTTATTACAGCATCTTCAGGGCTATGTTATTAAACAGAACATTATATAAAAAATAAATAAATAAATAAATTAAGTGAAATAGTGCAAGTGTTTATTAAAATTTAATCACATAAAATTAGCCTGAGTCACTTTTTATTACATTAACTATCTTACAGCGGAAATCCTGTCAAACTGTATAATATGTCTATTTTAAAGGTCATAGTCAAAGGTCGATATGTAGTCTCTTCGCGGGATGACTAGTTTATTTTATTTTTGAGCATAGCCTTCGGGGTAACCCTGATATAGATTCCAATTTCGGGCTTTGATTAAAGTATTTTTTGTTAAACCTAGAAGTTCCTAACTTTTGATTCAAAATAATGTCGAAAGTAAAAATTCTGTTTTGGGCTTTGCAAAGTCAATCATAGAAACGCCTCGACCAAACGTAGACTATAGTATGTAACTGCAAGCGAGTTTATGCTTTTCCTGTAAATTATTTTATTATTTCATGTTGCGACATTAAGCGGGTGTGTAAAATTATTGCACCGGAGAAATACATGTTCCTTAAAAAATATATTAACAACGGTTAGGTAAGGTTATTTTTTTTATTTCACCCGGATAAGATTTCAGACTGACGGACAGTCGGAGAAAATTCTAAAATATACTATTTTGGTATATGTACCTTGCGGTTATTTTAATATCACGTCATACGGACACTCCAATTTTACTTATTTGTATAGATTTAATAGATATATAACGCGAATGTGAATGGCTGTAGGTATCCGAGGTATTGACATTCCACGACAAAATAGCTCGTGTATTATCCAAGAGTGGTGTCAAATGTCTCCGTGTTTATATGGAAATGTTATTGAATGTGGAGGAAGGTACGCGAGTAGGGTTCTAACGTGACACTTGGCACTCGATACTTTGACTAATTCGCCATGTACTGAGCGCGGAGATATATAGGTATGAGTGTATCTTTTTTATTATTTAGGATATTTAGAGAACATGTTAACTAAACTTCGTAATATTTAATATTTCTTTAATAAGCTAATTTTTATCTATACATATACACGAATAAATAAAATTGGAGTGTTTGTAATATTAAAATAACCGCTTTATATTAAATGCATATGTATGGTTTAAAGGTACATATACAAAAATAGTGTTCTTTAGATTATTTGTCTGTCTGTTTTTCTGTCTGTCTGTCTGTTTGTACCTGCAAGTCTCTCTAACTTTCACTGACAGACTGCTGATGTAATAAAGAAAAGCTAAGAATACTTTTATTTAAAAAATTTAGAACTTATTTTATAATAAATTTAGTATATTAGAGAATAATTTAAAAATGGATTGTCAACAAAATCCTGGACCGAATATTTTCAATTATTTTTTAAAAAATGACTTTTTATTTAATGTTGCAACGTCAAGATAATAAGAAAATTTTATACTGGACTTAAAGTATAAGACATATAGATTGTGCAAACGTAGGGTTGTCTATAATTTACCTGGACTAACTACCAGTATACTGCCAGATATAAACAGGTATGTCGATGGCAGTTACTTTCACTTGTTATGATAATAGAAAAAAAATTATATCCGGATAAGCAATGTTTTATTACGAACACGTTGATATAGGGTTGTCTGCAAAAAAGTTGGTCCTAACAGAAGTTTGGGAATTTTAAAGATTTAAATTTCCACGCGTGTGAAAACGAGTGAC
>DVZL01000223.1:0-26297 GCA_018236625.1 Lasaia peninsularis
AAAGAAGGAACTTCAAAAACAAATATATATATATATATATATATATATATATATTTGTTTTTGAAGTTCCTTCTTTTTGTGAAAAAAACTCCAAAAAATCCAAAAAAACCTGATGTACTAAAAAAAAGTCATCCGGGTACTAGACTATATTATACAACCTAAAGTATCTAAACTTCTATACCTCAAATACACTAAAAAGCTATTAACGTGGAAGGTATCAAAATCACTGCAATAGATCTAAGGACTTTGTAAATACGAACATGTATCTCAAATGGATAACTTCTAAGCTTTATTCAGTAAGATCTCATTCAGCCCTGTAATAACATCTTATGTAATCACCGCACACATGAGTAACTAAGACGCTCCATCTGCCGGATTCTTATCGTCTTTGTATTTATAAGCTTAAATTTCCTCCCGATCATTATTCCGGTTCAGATTCGTATGTCTGAGTTCATTTAAAGTAAGAACTGATAGAATAGAATAGTAATATTTTATTTCACATAGAACTTACAAATTATTCCTGTAACGCGTCTATATAATTCTCAAATTTACCACCGGATCGGAACGCGGTGAACTGAAAAGATCCGGCGAAAGAAACTCCGCGGGCTTGTCTTTTTTCTTATTTTCTAAATGAAAAAATTAGATTACCGATAGTAGAAAGTAATACAAAACTTCTTTTATATAATTTAGATTTAATACATTTTTTATATTTATTAACAGGTATATCTTTGATATATGGTCGGGAAGATTATTGTAATCTGTGTTTAATTTTTACACGACATTTTTTACAATAACAAAAATTAGATAGAGCGGTTTGAGATTTCTAAATGCATTTATTTCAAAGTTAATTATTTGAAACATACACTTTAATGTTGTCGAATGTATACCTACTCTCTCTATAACCTCAAACTTTTAAAAATAACTCTATCCAATTTTAAAAGAGATCATATATATTATAGAGATAACGGAGTAGATCCCAACAGAAAGATTTAAATTGGTTTGTTCCGGGTGTTGGTTGTAAATTTGAAATAATGTTAGCGAATTTCCTAAAACCCCAAATATTGTTTTGTTATTTATGTAAATAGTACTCTAAAATAATATTGGGTGTAATATTTCCATCGGAATTCGTTGGGGTCGGGTCACTGGTACGATTTATTCGTTAACCAAAAATTCATCCCCTCCTTTCGCGTATAAATGGGAAAAAATCGATCCTACAAAAAAAGAATGTAAACTAAAATTGTAGGAGATTTAATTTTTAACAACTTTTGTGTTATTTTTGCGTGTAAAATTGCAAATAAACTAGTTCTTTAATAGACAAAAAATAACCCTTTAAATCAAGATGACGGATGAAGCGACAAGTCTGTTATCCCTACTTTTTGAATTTAGTCTACCAGTGACCCCCCACAAAGAATTCGAAAAGAAAATTGCTTCTTTCAATTTTTGTAAATCTAAAATACTTATTCGACTAGGTTTTAGTCGTCTAGGTACAATAATCATTTCTCGTGATATATTCTATGGCTTTTGAACAGAGTTTCTTTGATCTCGCTCCTATTGCTTTGATCTCCTTTTTACGAACGAATATTTCATGAACGGCCAGATCTATTCTATCACAAACAAATATGTCCTTGAATCTATCAACTTTATGATTTTAAAAGTGGTATTTGACGCCATATCTACATTTTGTAATACTGTGTTTGTTTTACAGTAACGCATTTCTCTGTAAATTTAATATACTCTTTTTTAATGGTGACATTATTTATAGACTGACTAATTATTTTCAAATATTTTACAGAGAAATATTCAAATACGTCGACGTCTATGGGCAAGCTGGAGAATAATATCCGGTTTAATTTAACACAGTGACATCTCCTGTGACGAGCGTTGAAACTATTCGAACTGTTAACATACATATTTTTAATAAAGAAAACGAAAATAATGACGATACTACATAGTTCACACGGGGTGCTTTTTTGACTTGAAACGTCTTTAAAATCGATACTATACATCGGGTACCATGTCAGATAACCGGATCGTAACGAATTGGTCTATATTGTCTTACCTTGATACCTACAAAACGATTCTTCGTAGAAACAATAATTCAGTGTCAATATATATTTAGCGTAGATAGTCAGCTCGCTGCTGCTCGCTTGAATTTGCATCGGGGCATATGAATTTCTCTCAATCTTTAACACTTAGAGCGACGCGCTGATATAGACGTTTGACGTTAAAACTAACGGTCGTGTGTACCGACACAGCCACACCGATTTTCTATTATGTATTTAAGACGACAACAAATTCATTTCATGCCATTGTCATGACCCAGTTTTAGGTAAGTGGTAAATAGAGAAAATATACCTGAGCTCATACCCTCGGGCTACTACGTGCACCCATATTGACCTTGGTCGTATTGCTGTATTATGTGTATTCATAAAGATTTAATATTGTAGTATGGCTGGTATTGGGGACCTATTTCGGTGGAAGCTGCCGAGAAGATACTGTCGAACGAGCCGGATGGATCCTTCATAGTTCGAGACAGTAGTGATGACCACTACATCTTCACGCTGACCTTCAAGCTGAATGGGTTGCGCCATGTTAGAATAGAACACGATCAGGGTAAGCATTTCTAAATATTTTTGAGCATCTTTCACAAACAAATTCTGTGAATTATTAAATATTACTACTCTTTATTTATAATATTATAACACAGCAAAGAAACACCTGGCTTTCCAGATGGTAAGAGACTGATAGGTAGCGGTGTATCGCTGTTTTATGACCAGATTTTCGGTCACGTGTGCATTTCTTATGGATACCTACTCTCCAATCCATCATGATAATGACGAGAATTGACGCGATGGGGGTTAGAAGGGTAAGTCGGTAGTGTTATAAGCAACAATTTACTACATTAACTCCGTCGAAGATGGTGTCGTCTCATCCCGACGCTGAAAATGGCTATTATACACAAAAAGTAGCCTAAAAAACAAGAGAATTGTAATTATATTTTGAATATTAGGTATTTTCGTAAACTCTGTACATTTATTAAAAGAAATAAAATAATAATGATTAATTTGCGGGTTCATGTGCGTAAAGTTACAAAATGCTGGCTGACCCGGCGAATTTCGTAGCGCCCGCATTTAGGGCTATTAAAAATAATGTTGGCCAATTCTCGGACCTACTGAATACGCATATAAAATTTGGTAAAAATCGGTCAAGCCGTCACGGACGAGTACTGTAACTAACATTGTGACATTGACATTTTATACATTAGATTCAAGACTAGTGTGAATTATTTTAATAATATAAATAACTTTAAAAGAGCAGATTTTTTCTTATTGCATAAAATCATACCCTCTTTTTAAAGCAGTTGGTCACAAAGTAGCCTATGTATTCTCATTAATAAGCTATCTTACTGTAAAGTTCATCTAAATATGTTCGATATTTTTTTCGTGAAATAGTAACAAATATCCATTCATACTTTCAAACTTTCGCGTTCATAATATTTGTAGGATTACTTATGTAGAATTCATTCAGGAAGGAATATTTATTTTCTTTAATATATTCAAGTTCAACATTTTATATGCTTAGCTGACGCGCACTTAATCTCGTTGACTGTTAACCGGCGATCGTAAAGACAACCTACTTGCGACGAGGCAGAAGTTAACCATAGTCTTATAACAAATCGAATTGGAAATTGAAACGCAAAACGAACATACTTAAAAGCTTTTATATATCAATCTTATCTACATTGATAATATAAATATATAAATAAATATAAATATTACTGGACAAATTACACAATTTGATCTAACCCCAAAGTAAGCAAATTATATGTTTGTGTTATGGGTGTTAGACAACGATACTAAGACATAGAAATATTTAAATAGATACAAGAATAAATTTAATTAACACCTAGATCCGGAAATACAAACATCTATGTTCATCACACAAATGTCTGCCCCCTCGGGAATCGAACCCGGACCTCGCGGTTAGTCGATGCGGTTAGGCGTGTACGCTAGCCACTCGGCTATCGAGGCGGTCAAATATTGATATATTAATGTTTCCAAACTTAGGAAGCTTCGAGAAATTAAAGACAACAAAAAAGTAACTCCTCGTTATTATTTAAGTTTTATTTTGAAAGACAATATACATTTATTTAAGACTAGCAGTGTCCGCGACTTTTTTCGAGTTTTTATTTAATTATTTTATACATTTTTAAAATATAATTCTAAAATTAAAGTAGCCTAAGCTTTTCCTTATTACATCAGCTTACATCGACTAACAAAAAAGTAACTCCTCGTTATTATTTAAGTTTTATTTTGAAAGACAATATACATTTATTTAAGACTAGCAGTGCCCGCGACTTTTTTCGAGTTTTTATTTAATTATTTTATACATTTCTAAAATATAATTCTAAAATTAAAGTAGCCTAAGCTTTTCCTTATTACATCAGCTGTCTGCCAGTGAAAATCCCCTCAAAATCAGTCCCGAATGTTTAGAGATTAGCAGGTATAAACAGACAGACCGACAAATAGACAGAGAGAAGGACAGACAGACAAAAATTCTAGAAAATATTATTTTGGTATATGAGTGCCTTGTTACATACATATGTATTTAGTAGAAGGCGGTTATTTTAATATATCATACAGGCATTCCAATTTTGTATATATTAATATTTTAAGTAAGCATGAAACCGAAGTACTATAAACCAATTTTCATCTTCGAATACTTTGAACTACCACTGTTTCCAAATTGTAGAAAGTTTGGAGAATAACAATAAAAAAAAACAATATTTCTTTTCACTTTTTGTTTCTTTGTAACATCTTTAAAACTAAAAAAAAATATTTATGAATTTAGATCATTTAAAAATACGTATATCTTTTTACATTAACAAATAATCGATAACTTTGGATTGAATCATAATGTATGGATAATTAATTAATTATTATATACTTGTCTACGTCTTCGGAGTTCATTATATTACAAACGTGCTGATTAGTGAATAAAATTACACTGCGTCTACTTCGTTAATCTCACTTCGAATCCGATAACACCGTGCTTTGCGACACTGCTTACGCGAAGGGGTAGAATCTTCATGGGAAATGGGGGCAAATAACGTGTCCCTGCATTAAATTAGGAGTGGCCTAGGGAGATTAAACAACAGAGGTATTGTATTTATTTAAAATCTTTTATTGCACTAAAAGCGTATGTACAAAGGATTGTTTTGGCTTTGTATATCTTTTTGGATTCATTTCGTATGTTTGCTCAAAGTGTGGTGTAACCTAGTTTTATAAAAAAAACTAGCTGTCCCGGCAAACTTCGTACCGTCCGCATATAAGAGATGATACTTAAATTCAAAAACAAATTAATGAAAAAAAACTTCTCTTTTAAATTTAATTTGAGTTCTGAAAGACTTATATTAAATTCAATATTTATTATAAAATAGTATGATATTTATACGATACTAACGCCACTCTCAAACTTAATTTTACAGTATTAAAGTTCAACTTTTAAGTATTATTACGAATCTTTTGTTTGAGATATATTCAGGCAATTTTGACAATTTTTCTCTCTGTAAGAACTATCCTCGTATTTCCATGAATATTAAAAAAAGAATTAGCGAAATCGGTTTAGCCGTTCTCGAGTTTTGAGCTTAGCAACACGTTTAGCGATTCATTTTTTATTATATACCTAGATATTATATTATCATCACCCCTATATCCCCGAACGCTTACTATGGCCGACGATACTATCTAAAGTTTCATGTTAATTCTTAATCAAATAGCTATATTCGCGACGAAAAATTTCGCATTGATTTTTGGTTTGTTTCGTTCTTACAGATATATTATAAAAATATTTAAGAATACAATGTAGTGTATTACACTATTATCATTCATTCCATATTTTTTTGGAAAAAAGATGTGAAATCAATATTTCCAAAATGGCAAAAACAGTTTTCTGTATAAATAAGGGTATTGGTGTCGATGGTGTGAATAAAAAAGCACAGGCGAGAAAATTGGAATGTAATTAAAGTGTGGAGGTTTCAAAACACCCCTAGTGTTTTGAAACCTCCACGCTGGTTCGTAAAAGGCACCGGTGGCAAATATCACATTTCATACACAGACTTGCCAAACTTCCTTTTCGCGCGCTACTCTTTTGTTTTGAAATTGTGTTTCGAATACAAGTTTGTTTGAAAATCTAACGCGGTTAGAACGGTTAGTTAAAAATTTTCATGACAGGAGTTCTGTACGACTATCAAATAAACGTAACAAAAATTGGGGCTTTTGTTTACGTAGTAGAGTCAGTTAAATAATTATTTTTAACGATCCGTATAACTTTTAACTAGTTCGCATGGACGAACAAGCGGTTATGATTTTAACTTGTTTATTTATTGTGGATTAAATATATTGTATTTAACATTTAGATTATATTTTGTAAAGAAAAAACTGTAAATATTGAATATAATTGATATAAGTAAGTTAATTGGAAACACACCGTAAATACTTATTTTTTTAAATATGTTCTGATTACCTCTTTGTGTGCTTCAGTATAACAAACAAGCTGCTGAATTTGTTTTATCATTATTTTAAATTTAAACCTCATATCACGAATCAAATGCGACCAATTTTCGTCAACAAAGATGCGAGTAATGAAATTGAAATGTTTGAATGTTACATGTTGCATTCGAGCGTTCTTGGCAAAATTATCTTTCCTGAAATATCTGTAACATTTAGATACAACTTTTATATAGAACACATGGGCCTCCTGATGGTAAGAGACAACCATTATTCTGTGGTAGTAATGTAGAGCTCTTGTATAAGTCTATCGGCTACCTTACCCTCTAGACCGGAACCCGATAATGTCATTATAGTGGCAGGAATGGTTAAGTCAGTGAATCCCTACCGTGCGAGTTGCTGTACAGCACTCTTTCACCAGTGGTCATCTTGGAAGTGACTCAGTTAACCAGTGCTCGACTCTTATATCAAATAAATTGACTGCCAATGAAATAGTTATGGTATGAACAAATTAATAAAAGTATTTCCCTTGAAAAGAAAATATAATAAAAATCCCAATTAGCTTTCTCAAGTTTTCATCCTAGGTTTTTAAATAGGGTTTCATTTTATATTTACGTAGACTAACTACAACGGCTGAATTCATAAATTTTCACGTCTCGTTCGTGCCTCAAAATTAAGTTTGGTTGGAAAGAGTCTTTTAGCAATAGGACGGCAGAATTAAACTACAAATTTAATATGTGAAGTGCTACATTGGTGACGTCGGAAGCGGCCGGTCTCAAGTTTCGTCTAATGTAGACTAATAACAAAATTAACTCATAACGTATATACCTCAGAGAAACTTCACGACTAGCGCCAGTTTCGTAACGTCGGCGAACTTGTTTGTTCAGAGTTCTGAGGAGTTAGAAGCAAATATTTCAGCGCAACGCTTTTACCTGTTTAAAACAATAACTGTCCTCTTCTTCCACGTAGATTTCATTTGCCAGGAATATTTAGTTTTGATAAAAGTTTCACGAAATTTAAAGAACGAAAAATTGATGTATTTGCAATCGTATGTAGTCGATATGAATTTTTCTTCCATCATCATCCAAAAACCGAGTTGTTTAGTCCGACTTGTGACCATCGTCATCGGTCATTCTGTATCACGACAATGCTAGCTGCATTAGCATGATGCAAAATGATCGATGATGGCGATTGTTCTATTTATTTTTTTCTTCCTTTCTGGCAAACAAATGGTCGTGATTTCGTCGCAACATCACCTGTGTAGATATTGTTAACAGCTTTTGACGCACCACAATTGTAATTGTTTTATATTTTTTGCATTGGAGCAACACGAGCCTGTTTTGATTAATATCAGCCAAATGTTCATGTAGTATCCTCTGTATGCTCGTCACACTCATGCTCAAAGACACCTCTATCTCTCGACAATCGCCTCGTCCGCAGCAGACCGTCCACGATTAAACTCACTAGACGCGTGTTATACAGTGGTTTTGGATGATTCTTCGTCTCCAAAAATTGAACTAAGTTGATTGATGTACTGTTTTTGTATTAGGCCACTCCGAAAATGGTAGTAAATCATTCCACGAAAATGTTCACGACTTAAAACCATGAAGATAGAGACTCGGATTTTTCAAAATATACTAATGAAAAAATAATTGACAGTCACATGTAATTAATGCATTTAACACCCAAAGAGTGTTACCACCACTGGAAGTGGCCAGTTCCGGAATTGTAAATAGCGGCTCTTGTAATAAATCAAATCACTTATAATTAGAGAGTCAAGTTCACACTGATCAGCTAATGTCATTATTTTCAAACAAATCGGTTGAGACATAATCTTGATAATATAGCTTTACTCTGATGAAACGCTGTATTCTTAACGCGAACATACTATGGACTGAATTTTTCTGGTAAATCTTAAACATGCATAATATGCATTGCATGTATAGCGCTTTTACTGCTTAAAAATACGTACTTAAGAAAATTTTATTATATATGAGGTACGTTTGCCTTTCCAAGAAATTATATGTTTTAGCATATTTTTTTAAATGTTATACTTGTGGTAACTACTGATATAACTAGTTTTTATTTTTTATAGATCAACCAAATTCATAGACATAACATTAAAAGTAATTAAAATTATGCAAAAATTATCACACCATCCGGACCGACCCCTTGTTTTTTTAAATCTTTATTTTGCAAATTTAAACAAATAAAACAATATGTAAAAATGAAAGAGGTTTTTTAATACATAACTGATGATTTCCTGATGATAAGGGACAACAAGTACAAGTTTACCGGCTACCCTTTAAAACCTACCAAGTCCCAATACTTATAAATGAACTTGCTGCACAGCTCTCTATCGCCAGTGATTGTGTTTGTAATTACCTATTTAACCCGTGCTAGTCAGTTAAGAGTTTGCAAAGAAAGTAGATGTTGTACATTGAGAAAAACAAAGAATTATTTTTGAAGATTTTTAGATGCCTATTTTTAGATTTTAAATGCCTTAATCGATTGGCATCCTCTGACCGGGAGTACTGCATTTGTTACTTTATCCCGTTAGTTTAATAAGTTACCGAAGGGTGAACTCGCGGGCGGCAACTAGTGTAAACTAATAATAAAATTAACTCAACGTATAAACCACTAGAACTCCACAACTCGCGCCAATTTCGTAACGTCGGGGAACCTGTTTGCTCAGAGTTCTGAGGAGTTAGAAGCAAATATTTCAGCACAATGCTTATTTCTGTTCAAAACAATAACTCATGTAGATTAGGACACAGTCTACATAAGATGTGTACTGTTTGATAATACATTTTATTGTAGTTTAACAATATGTTCGTAGTTTAGAGAATTTATATATTTTTTATTTTTTTCCTGAAGACGTCATCATTGACTCTGTGTCAATGACGTCACTTTTTCTTGACGTAAACGACGTAAAGTTTCTCTCGCTTCATCACCATCAATAAAAATGAAATGGGGGTCCGTAACATGTAGAATATAAATCATGATTTATACTGTCAATAAAACTTAAATAAATATAAATTGTATTCAAGTGTTTTAACTTTTGCATTCCGCTCGCGCTTTGGTCACACTACAGATCAATAATAATTTTAGGGTGAGTTTAATTTAAACAAGTGAAATTTTTTAAATCGAGTCTTTAATTTGAACCTGTACTATGGGACATACATACATACCTACTATATTCTTCAGGAGATCTTAATGTTTTATGTTCACTTAACTTTTTTTGGGAGGTGTTGTACTGACTTATATTACTTTCAATTTTTTTTTAATCATTTCTGAATAATATTTTTTTTAATTATGAGCGATGGTCAGTTCTTTATTTAAGCAAACTTTAGTATTATTATTGACATGTGATCTCTAATACTCTGTTGAAACTCTGTTGGAAGTACGTCTATCTTCTTAAATCTTGATCAATTACTGGGTACATATTATATAACAAAGTCGCTTCTTCTAACTTTTTAAAATTACGCAATGGATTTCAATGCGGTTTCTTTCAATATATAGAGTGAGTAAAGATTAAGGTTTTTATGTATATCGTATGAATGATATAGTAGAGAAACACTAATAATTTTTGACATTTGAGATGTGATGTCGTAAATTAGTACAGTTTTGTGCTTACATTGCAAACGCAGGCTAAACTCTACGAGATTATTCAAAATATTGTATTGCAGTATTATACAACTTAAACAGGTGTACTTTTAGGGATAACCCGTTATAACTACTTTTTATCCTTTATAATAAACATTATTTCACTGGAAACAATGGTTTATTTAAAAAAACGATTTTAAGAAATAACACATTAATTCTTATCCAATTAAGTGTCTTAAACACATTGTACACTTTAATATGGCTCTTTGCAGCATGAAATTTGAATGAATATATTAGAAGATATTACAGATTTAAAATGCAGGGAATTACTACTGATTGACATATTATGCTCTATTTCCACCCGAGCGAAACCGGGGTGGGTCGCTAGTAAGGTATGAAATTCAAATCCAATTGATGTATTAATTTATCCCCGTTAAAGATATGCGAAAATTTCGTTTTTCATCGCGGTTAGATTTTCGTGAAAGCTCGAGTATGCCGACGTTACGATATTAAATGTACACGATATTAAAAAACCCATTGCAGGAGGCTGTATTTTGTTCATGAATACGCATTTTAAAATGAACATAGTTGCAAATTATTTAAATTAGATGCAGCCTTCTGACGTCCTAACTTGAGCTCTCACTGTAGCTAAATTCAATATCTTTGATGTTCATAGGCATTTTATTATTTTCTTAATGAAACACGAAGCGCTATCATAGCTTATTAACTTAAGATGTTTTCGACGAACTATTGTACACGCAAATAATATCAGCGATTATGACTTTTGAGTAACCGCTTAGATCTTACGCACATACTGCCGCATGATATCTTAGCCCCAATATTCCGATGTTTAACACGACAATTAAGCCACAATTAAAATTTAAAGTTAAACAAAGTCGTAAGTTTGTTAAGTTGTTGTATTTGTTTTAGGTAACTTCTGTTTTGGCGGATGCACGATGTTCAAAGCTCAAACTATCGTCGAGTTCATAGAGAATGCCGTGGAGACGTCTAGAAGTGGGCGATATTTGTTTTTTCTAAACTTGCGCCCTGTGCTGGGGCCGGTACGAGTCCAGCTGCTGTATCCTGTGTCGAGATTCAAACGGGTGCAGAGTCTCCAACATATGTGCAGGTAATTTTTTAATATTTTATTATTTCCGCGGTTTGTTATTTTCCACACGATTCATGCAAAACGTCATTAGGCGACATTGGTGGCAATTCTGCTGCGCACTCAATAAAGTTATTTTAGTTGACACCATCTTTTTTCAACACAAGTAAACGAAAGAAACGAAGCACGTTTTGAGCTGTCAGTTAGTTTAATGGTGACATTTCTGCAGACGTTTAATCTGTGTCCCGGGATATGACAAAAAGTCCCGCAATTTATTATGTCCTGTAAAATTTGACACGACTAAAATACTTAAAATAAGTTTAAAAAAGTGTTAGGTTAAAAATATGAATGCGGAATAACCGAGTAAGTTACACGGGGAAACTAACATCCTAGCGTGCGTTAGCATTGTTGCATACAAATATTTATTGTGTGCCAGAGAGTACTTCCTGGTACTTACAAATAAAAAAGGGTTAGAGGCAATTTTAGTTTAAATGTAATAAAAACGTTTTAAAAATAACTTTAACACCACTAAGACCAATACCTATTTATTTTTCTGTTTGACAAAGCCGGGAAATAGCAATTTCGTTAATCGCAACGGGTAAAATGTCTCCTTCCGGCCGAAAGAGAGATATATATCAAATTTAAGGTAAGTGTTATCGATGGTTATAACAATCATTATTAATCCACTTTAACAAAGTTATTATTTTCTCTTTGCTTCAAAACGAGGTCTCTTTTATCATACTTTCTTCATTGAATTCTTCACAACAATGTTTCAATAAATATTCAATATGCATACATATTAATCTCCACAGTACAGCCATGTCTCAGGCTGCCTAAAGCTGGCTTTACTGCGTTACAAGCGTCTATACTGACTAAGCCTTACTTCGTACCATACTCAGATTTACATTTTATTCTCATGTCAGTTTATTTTTCATACAGTACGTAGAGCATATATTTTTCTAGAGTCCAAGTCTCTCGGAATGATATTTTATTATAATCGCTATGTGTGTAACTCACATACAATTAATTTATTAGGTTGCTAGATAATTAAAATTGCATTTCCTTAAAATAATATATCTACAAAATTCACTATACCTACTACTCAGAATGTCAAAAAATGTAAATATCAAATTTTATAAATAAGATAATTTCAAAGATATCACAACATGGGCCCTAGTATCTTGGCTAATCGTGTGTGCTCTAGTATATCTACTGGACTTACGAGTTGTGGATATACTAGCACACATCTGCCTACTCCGTCGGGGATAATAGGCGTGCAACTTTTCTTTAAATTTCATAGATGTTCATTCTGTTTCGTTTTATGTAGAGATGTTATCTAGCATGCTACTAACTAAAACAATTAACTGCTCAACTAAAAATAACTGCTGTAATCATATGTGCTATAAATCATAACTATGATATTACATAGCAGTTATTTTAAAAAAAATTTCTTCATAATACTTCAAATAATATTCAACGCGAAGTTAATCTTGTGGTAGTACAAACATATCTCAGGCCGTCTCTAGAGGACTTTACCATGTCACTGGCTTTTATATTTAATCCTAACTTTATCCTATTTTACAATTCACAATTTAGTCTCGCGAGAGCATACGAAGCCATTTTGGGAGTTGTTTTTGAATTAATCTTATCTATGTATTATATAGAACAGAGACATCCCGTATAGATAAGATATAGATATAGATATATATATATATATATATATATATATATAATCTATATATAAACTGTCTGTGTAAAATAAAGTCTATTTCTAAAAAATCCGTCTTTGTTTTATATAGGTTAGGCGGTACGAAGTTCGCCGGGTCAACTAATGTAAGGAAGCCGTAAACGCTTCCCGATTATAAACATTAAAAAAAATAACTAAGAATATGTTTACCATATGCGTATTCTACAGGATATTGTATGCTCTAACATAAAATATACTTAATTTAATTAGAATTTTTTTGCACAGACATCATAAATATAATCCGTTTGTTCAGATTAATAAATAAATAGTAGAAGTATAATGTTAAATTTTAAATTTGGTCCCATATATAACCAATTTTAAAGTTTTATGTTCTCACAGTGTTTGCTTTAGTATAATATAAAACAGAATTTTTAATAGTTGAATTTATATGTTTCTGCAATTTTACTTTTCATTGAATTAGCAATATTTGAAAGTTATGTACTCAATTAATCATTTCACACAAATTGAGGGTGTATAAAAACATTGAAAATATTTGTTCGCAAAAGTTGTTCTGAATTATTACAGTTATTTTCATAGAATTTTACATCACAATGTTTCAATAAATATTCAATATGCACTTAATCTCGCTGCTGCAAAGACATGTCTCCGGCTGCCTCCAGAGGCTTTATCACTTTACAAGCGCCCATACTGACTAAGCCTTACTTCTATAATTTACATTTTATTGTCGTAAGATTCTTTCTAAAAAATGCTTTTTTTTTTATATGCTTCTGAGTAAATCCATATTTAATATTAAACACTTTAATAGCTATGAACCTTATTGTTCTTCACATATAGGTATGTAAACCCAGGATCCACGAACGTAATTAATCGTATAAAAAATGTCTTGCATTGAAAAAAATATACGTTAATTTAGACAAACTTAATATTTTCCAGAAAATTATATACTTTAATAATGAAAATAATAGTGGACAAGGAAATAAAAGTAAACAAGAAGAACCCAAACAAGCAACGCTAGATAAAAATATTAATTTCGGTAAACCTCATTTTTGAGTTTCGGATGAAATTCTAAAATAACGCGTGCAAACAAAACAAGCACGTAAATCATACGTCGGCGTCTAGAATATGTGAATTTCTACTAATCTGTAAAGAACAATCGTTTGTATTACAATTGTTTTATATTATTACGAATTATCTGTTTGAAGTTTACCCAATGCAATTTATTTGTTGTGGACTCGCATTCCCATTGGTTGGAATTTATAAGCTTTGTATTTGGAAACCGCGTCATAATTAAACCGCAATAAATATGACTGACGGTTTTTGTTTGAAGCCTTGATAACTGCAGTTTAGTTGTACGAGTCAGGTAGTAATAGTTTTTTTTATAATATAAGGTTGAAATTCTAGTCAAATATATTCTAGCAAACTTGGCTTCCAATTCGACCTTTACTCGGTACGTTCAACTGTCTATTGTCCACGACGTAATGAATGATATTCGGTTTCTATGATTGATTCAAATTATCTCCAGCGCTTCAGGTTTCTGAGTGAATATTCATTTTGCTCGTTTATTTACGACGGAAACGTTTGACCTTTCTTTTCTTGTGAAAGTAAATAATCGAGCAATCCAAAAATTATTTTTTAATTTTCTACCAGTTAGAACATTTATTTATACTAGTACCCGGGTGTCACCTGTTGTGACAGAAAAAAAGAGATGTGTGTGTTGGGAATGCATGAAGAATAGAAAATGATAAGTAGCGTAATGATATATTTTCTATTTTTCTCTCTCAGGAATTATTAATAAAGATACTCTTAACACGTTCAAACAAATAAAAAATATTTTAAGCTTCACTATATTATATTATACCAGTATGTGTTTCAAATTTTCAGCTACGATGGTCTTAAACTTTGTTTACGCCGTAGCAACATCATGCTACGACGCTCTACGTTTACATCGTAGTCTGGGCTTTGTCGTAGAGCTAACCAAACTAACTACTATACGTAACTCTCTAACGTAGCACGCTGCTACTTCGATGTTATAAGACGTATTTATTCTTACATAACATGATTAATGTGTTTGATGTGTTACCAAATAAACCTTCACAGCCAAATTTCAAAGCCTTCAAACCATGTAAATAAAACTTAAACTTTTGAAAAAAAAAACTTTCAAAGTTATCTCAATCACCTTTCGGTCAAAAATTGTTTGCCCGTTTGGTTTTGACCTATTTTGATCTTACACAGCTTATATTTCTAATTATAACAATATCTCAGAAAAACTTGATTAAAATTGGTAAGTGATGTTGAAGGGGTAGACAGAGTGACATACTTATGCAACTACGATTAGCTGACGATATTAGGTTCCATGTGTGACAGGTGGTAAATCCGTCGCCATGTCGGGCACGAATCACCAATCCTGGTAACGATGTTTTTCAGATAAACTGAAAAATTCATAGCACGAATTGCCGTATCCGGGAATAGAATCCAGGAACTCGTACGTCACGGTCGGATACCGACTAAGTTCGACCAGAGGCGACAGCTTCATTATTTATCAATTATTTCACTTTAAAAACTAAATACCTAACCGCTGTAAAAAACTGTTTTCATATAAATAAATATTGCGGGCTTCAACTGGTAATAAATGCATAATATCATGTTTCGATCTGAAAACTGAGGCAGCAGTAGACTTCACAGAAGGTTTATCATACTTGCCTCAAGGGGACGAGAATGCATCCGGATAAAACCCCAAGAGTATACGAGTAAATAAGAAAGTTTGCAACTCATATTTCGTGTGCTCGCGCCAGGGCTGACAACTCCGCGTTATAAAAACAATGCATTACATAAACACTTTCGTGGTAGAGGAAACTTAAAGGGTAACAATTTGTGGGTGGCAGAAATTTGCAACGTTTTAATTAGAAAGTTGATTAATAAGTAAATTTAGTGCTCGTTAATTTGGAAACTTATCGTTAACATTGTTTTCATTTCACCTTCTATTATCCCGTTTTTACTTTTTGTGACGACACCTTCGATCACTTCTGGTAATTTAGATTAAGGGATTATTAGGTAGAGTGCTGTGTAGCAAGTACTGGATTGGTATTGTGCGCTTTACATATTTATGTCGCGTATCAGTGTCCGCCATCGTCGTGTTCCTTTATGAAGTTAGGGTAGCAGGGAGATTTAGTCATGTGGTTGGGAGTTATTAGATGACAGTACCATCTGGGAACATCTTCAAATTCTCCATGTCTATTTAAATAAAAAGTTCGCCTCTTTATCATTACTACGTCAAAGTAATGATACTCGTATTGTAATCTATAAATCATTAGTTATATTTTAATAGAGTTAGTTTTATAGACAACACCACGACCATAGATGGTAACGTACCTACAATATCTGTGGTGTCTATAGGGTACTGTTGTCTCTTACCATCAGGAGAGCCATGTGCTTGTTCGCTGTCTTTAACCCATAAAAAAAATTGCTGGGCCCGTGGACCAAAGGAACCAGCTCGTCATTGTAATGGTAATGACTCTCAATCAAACCTTCTCGCTGAAAGGGAATAATAGCATTAAACGAAACACAAATGTATTCAGCTCTGAAGCCCAATTAGTGTTTGGTGTTTATACGATATTTTTATTATGATCTCGTAAACCCCAATTAGAGTGGAGGCCTGTTGAACAATATTATTACAAGATTACTCTTCAAATGTTTGTAGTTGTGACCGCGTTTTAATAGAACCGGCTGAATGTTGATTTTAATTAATAATTCATTTTTAACTAGTAAGATGCGAGCTTCGTTACTCATTAATATCGTGTTTTTGACTAGGTAAAAGCCTAGCCTCTGGTTGCAAACGCACCTTTAGTAGGCAATGATTATTTCTTCACATCGACAAATCAGTCTGCTTTTCTAGTCTTGCGATGGCATAAAGAACAATAAGAAATTAATAAATAAATATATTCCCGCTCATTTCTCTGACGTGGTACACAGAGATACAAAATACCTACGATATTAGGGCCCATGATGGTAAATTTAGCATAAAGTAATCCTGGCTAATGTTTTCATATAATATAGAAAAATTTTAAACAAGTTGCTCTCCCCGAGAATCGAACCCGGGACCTCGTACTTCTAAGTCTAATACTAACCACGCTCGACCAGAGCCGGTAAAAAAAATTATACAAAACGTTTTTACCTGTATATTATTGTGAGAGTATTGACATGCTCAGCTATCGCAGAGATTTTCGCTCGTGCGATCTTCTTACTCGGCTTTGACGGGCACAATATGTTTCTGCTTTCCGGCGTACTGTCAGTTAAGGAAACTAATATTTTATACAGCTTTTGCAATTCTATTGAATTCAAAACTATTTTAACGCTATGTGCATTTGACTGTTTTGAATCGTAATAAAATATTTTACTCCTAAATATTTTAATCTAAATTTACAGATAAATAACATTGGAGTGTTTGTGTGTAATATTACAATTGTGTGTTTGTACTCGCTAATCTTTGAAACGACTGCAACGGTATTGACAGAACTTACACTGACAGACAGCTGATGTAATAAGAAACGGCTTAGTTTACTTCTATTTTAAAATTTTATGTTAGAAACGTATTAAACAAAATATTTAAATGAAAACTCAAACAAAGACGCGGGCACAGCTAGTAGGATATATGCCAGTTAGTCTCATTACAATATACACAGGGCTTATATCAGATATAAGAATTATAACAGCCCTAAGGATACCATAACACGGCTATGTCACATGGAGGGGAAGTACCTTAAATATTGCAGACAGACATTTTGCTAAAAAAAGACATTATTTTAATTTAAAAAACAATTTAAACTGCATTCATGGATTTTTAAATAATTACCCGGAACAGCTGAGAATCGAATTCGCTATACGAGAAAAAATTACCCTATAACCTTATCATTTAACAATATCTTTGGCACAATTTATACATTACCGGCCTATTGTGGAATCCCTTGCTAGCGACACCTTCAAATTTTAATTCCTAATTTTGTAAATTCCAAATTGCACTACCCTTAATTTCGCCGGCATATTGAAATTATTTACTTCTCCTATTAAAATCCGTTGAGGTAGCAGAGTAAACCAATCTTTTCTTTTAAGTTCGATACAGTCACAAGTAGAAAAGAAATTTTATCAGTTCAGTATTTTTGTTATACTGTCAGAATTATAATGATTCAAATTTCTTAGTAGCCCTTAATATCCAACCCGAGGTGTGAGCGCATATTGGGAAAGATTTTTTAAAATGACTTGAGAACACATGATGTTAAATTTACAGAAATAGTGTTAAACAAGATGACCAAATATGTCGCAGTAACCACATCACTCAATTACTATGAATCAACCTGACGTTAATTGTACTGAATAGTTTTGTTCACCCACCGTATACGCATTTAGATCTTTTTCGTAGCAGTACTGTTTGTTGTTTGTATGTATATATCTTCTTGTTTCTGTATTTTATTACGAAATAGTTAAAACTTTGTGGACGCATGTGTGTAGATTTCTAACAACACCAATAATTTGGTTGTTTTTATTATAACCCAGTTTTGACCGTTAGACTCAAGTTAGAAAACTCATTGGTACGTGGCGGGGTTCGAACATGGACTATCGGAAAAGAAGTCCGGAGAGATAACCGAAGACAACTAAAACCCGTGTAACAAAAAAAGTCATCTTAATAAATGATACCTGCATCTTAGAAATACTAAGTGACGTTGCAGCCAATAACTAGTTCACGGAAATGTTTATTTTCCAGACTGTTCTAAAGTCTTGGTAAACTTGGTTGCTGACATTATGACAGCTCGGTTTAACGTTTCCTTTTAACATGCCTCTCAGTGTTTTGCGCGATTAAGTAAAAGCTTGGGAAATTTCACTTCCAATTTAGCAATATTTTTCTTGTCAGTTTTTACAGAACCAAGAGTTGATTATTCAGTTTACGTTGAAGAGACTGTTTTTGTAAGGAATATATGTTTTATTTGTTTATTTTTTTTATAGAATAAGGTAGCAAGCACTATAGAGTCGCGTCGTGTTAAGATTTTGTACGTGCATTATATTAACAACTAGCTGCTAACCATGGTCATGCCCACACATTGAAGTTATTCAATCTGTAGGAATAGCCACGAAAGCACAAGAGTAGTTAGTTGGTTTATCCCTTTTGGAATAGAATTTTGCTACCATCAGGAAATGCGTGCGTTTACTGCCCAATCCCATATAAAGATATGTGGTATTTCAACATTCAATTGCCTATCAGCGCCTGAACCAATCGCAACAAACTTGGCCACTCGAGTATTGTATGTCGCGGAAAAAAAGATATTACATTATTAATCCCGATCATGTAATTGGTTACCATAAAGGAACAGTTATACGCTGGCGAATCAGCGGACAACAACTAGTGATAATTATTTCCAGCTTCTTACTTTCCATTGTCATTGACTGCTGCTATAATTGGTGTCGAAAATTGGTTGCTAATAAGGTTTTCAGAATATCTGATCAGTGCATGCACGTGCAAACTATTTTGAGCCTTATTGCCGTGTAATGAACAAGCTATTTAATTAAGTTTATTGAGTTTAATTAAGATTGACTGTTGAAACTCACGTGAGTACTTATTTAATCTATGACACAATGAAGCTAATATCATTAATCGATGATAATTGAATGATCCAACGAAATCCCCGATGTGAAGTTAATTATTCCGTATTCGTCCGCGAATATTGTTTTATACTAGTATAAACGTTGGTGGTTGTGAAGAATAAAATAATTCTATGATTTAAAAACATCTAAGAACAATACTTCATGGCGAATAGTGAAATCAAGGTGAGCATCATCATCATAAATGTGAGGAAGCATATCAGTTCAGTCATCACTTGCTAGATGCCGTCACTCTCCGCTAGGCTGTAGAGTTGTACGCTAGCCGTGATGTGTTTTTACCATTAAATAAATAGGCCATTTTTTATTCGACCTTTGATATATATATATATATATATAAAAGAAAGTCGAGTTTGTTACAACATTTATAACTTGAGATCTGCCGAACAAATTTTTATAGTTTTTGATTCGTTGGATTTGTCTCCGCCCCAAATAGCATAATAGATCTTAAAAACGATGAAAATTAGATGTTCATATTTAAAATGAAAAACACACGTACTTTGTCACATATAACTTATAACTGAAAATTATCTTTTAAATAGTCGACCGATTTCCCGTTTTACAGCACTATCAGGGCTAAAACTAGATGAATAAATAATTATGAACAATGAATTACTTTCAATAAATGATTAGTACGTGTCAAACATTCGTAGTCCATCCTGTCAAATTCTGAAAGTAAAGATTGACATTGTCTGTTTTTTTAAATCGATTAAAAGGTTGAATAATGTATTAAACAGTTACATAGAAGTTCCTCAGATATTTATGCCTCCGTACAGAAATAATGACAATTCTTTAAAATTGACGCTTGCGTTCAGAAATTTATTTTGTGTGAATTAGTTTCTATTTCCGAAAAATAATTTCTAAGATCTATTCTTTAGGGTAACGAAAAATTATTTATGTATGTTTTTTTAATTTTTATCCTCTTTCTGTATGTATTATTCATCATAATAAAATACTTTTATATATCTATCCATATTAATATTTATTTTGTAACATTGTTTTATGTTAATCAAAGCCTAAATTATTCTGCTAAAAGTTAACACGACATGCATTGGACTGTTAGGCGGTACGAAGTTCACCGGGTTGGCTAGTGTAATGTTAAAATAACCGCTCATTACTAAATGCATATTATGTATGTTTATAAGATACTTATACTATAACTTTTTTTTCGAATTATTGTCTGCAATATATCTGTCTGTCTGTTTGTATCCGCTAATCTCTGAGACGGCTGGACCAATTTTGATGGGAATTTCACTGACAGACACCTGATATAATAAGGAACGGCTTAAGCTACTTTTATTTTATAATATTATTTTAGAAATGTATAAAATAAATAAATTGAATAAAAAAGCGGATAAACTTAAAGATATAAGTTACATTTATTTTTAAAATAGCCAACTGGTTACGTTTTTAACGAGTAAAGTTTAAATTTCCAGCGTAGGCTTAGCAACGCTCTTTTGACATCTTTTATTTTTGTAAGTGACCTCTTTTCAGGGACTTCATTATTTTAGACGTCCGATCCCATAAAGTAAAATAATTCATATCAAAATGTTTGTTACTCTTTCACGAAAAAACTAATGTATGGATTTGGATAAGACATTACACTAAGATAGCTTATAAATGAGACTAACACACAGACTACTTTTAACCGACTGCATCAAAAGAGAAAATCTGCCTTTTAAAAATTATCTGTTATAAAAATAATTCAGGCTTGAAGCTTGTTTTCAAATGTATTCTTTCACACAGAATGTAAAAGGATGGTGGTATGGTGGCCTTATTTATTACTGTTGCAATAATTTCCGCGCTCGCCTTTGTGATATTCCCTCTTGAATAATGAAAAAAACTTCAAGTGCGAATCGGACTTACGAGTAGTTCCGTACCATTACCTAAAAATATTGTTTGTTGTAATCGGAGCAACTTTCATATATTAATTTTATTCTGTTTTTAGTATGTATGTATTTGTTGTTGTTGCGGCAACAGAAATGCATCGTCTGTGGCAATATCAACTGACTAGCTATCACGGTTCAAAAGATACCACCTGGTGACAGACAGAGAGACTAATGGACCGAGGAATCTTAGTAAAATAAAAATGGAACCCCATTTTTATTTTACCCTTTGAGAACGGAACGGTAACAAGGATAGTTGGTACTCTTGCATATGTGGTCTAGGATCCCGACCTAAGATGACAACGCACCAATAACATCTACAAACAGGTGAGGGTTGCTTTTTGCTTCTTATCGTCAGGAAAACCGTCTTTTTAAACAGAGCGACTGTCATCCGAACACTGCAACCGAGAACTAAATCCAATCTTAGATTAGTTCGACTAAACAAATTTCTTCACCGTAAGAGCACTAAAAAAATGTACTGTAGTTAAAAAACATTGATACATGGCAGGGTTCGAACCTGGACTATTTAAATAGTTGTTCTAATCTCTAATTTCGACATAACGCCAGCTAGCTCAGTGTCGTGTAACGTAAAAAAGATACAAAAGCTACTTGTAGGCAAGTATAAAAACCGTCGGTTAGTTTCCGCCCAATATCACAGAATTCATTTTCATGGTACTTTGCTGCGGACAATTAGGATGTTTTATGAAATGGCCGGGTTTGCCCAATTTGGGGTTCGCGCAGCCAGGCGTTATCGAATTTACCCTACCGGCAAAATATTTATTTCATTACTTCTATTCATAGGCACTAATCAGTGTTACGGGTAATGTTTGAAATAAGATATTTTCTAAACTATCCTTTCTACCAAACCACCTTTTTAACTAAACTTTTTAAGATTTTTATACCAAACAATAGTTACCTAATTACAATAATTATTTAGCACAGAAATGAATGTAATTTGATTTTGTATTAAGTTATTCTTCTGAGTTTTTACAAATGTTATGATAAATCATAACATTTGTATAAACGATCAATTTATATGTGTAATTTATAAAAAAAAACAATTTATAATCATCATTGAAATCTAAAATATAAGCTTGTTAATTTTTTACGTTTTTGGATTTCAAAATTATTTTTACAAATCAGGTTTGATGAACTTTTTTATACATGAATCTCAAGTGGCTTACAAAATCCAACCCACGAAGTTTAAACTATGTAGTCCTAATAGTTTCCGAATTAATTATGACATACGGATAGAACACAATCATTCTGTAACAAAATATTATTTTTTTATTCCACGTAAATTAATTATCGTTTGTTAATTAGATAATAATGGCTGATATTGTTTTAAGAAAAAACATTTATAAATGTCACACTTAAATTTTAGAGACTCATTAGTAATCCCATCAAAAAGCAATTAAATTAACAATACATTTAAATTCAATTTATAAAAACAATAACGCAATGTGTTGTAATATTATGCAATTCGTAGGTAGTAGTAGTAGTAGGTACTTTTTTAAGTATCACATATGTTTTTAGAGTTCCGTACCCAAAGGGTGAAATCGTAACCCTACTAAGTACTAAGACTCCGCTCTCCTTTCGTGAACTATGATGGTTAGGAAGTTAAAAGTTGTTGAAAATTTTAGAAAGAGGTATTTCTGTTAAAAAAGTTGTGCCGTTATAACAAACACTTAAAATTGAATAAAGTCAATATTTAAAGGGGACTCCCATAGCGAAATCGTGATTTTTTTTTGTTTTTTACAAATAATGGTACAGGACCTTACATCCGCGAGCCCTACGCACTTTTCCAGTTTTGAAAGTATATACAGGACATCCAGGTTCGAATTCCATGACTTTTTTATATGATAAGGCAACGAACAGGGTCTCCTGATGGCAAGAGACAACCGTGGCCTCTAGACACCATAGATGTTATAAGTGCATCGCTATCCTGTGGCTGGAAAATTAGGCCAGATGTGCAAGTTTATCGGCTACCCTACCCTCCAGACTGGAAGATGACAATGTCATAATGGCGGCAGGAATAGGTAAGGCTTTGGATCTCTACCCGGGCGAGTTGCACAGGACTCTACCACCAGTGGGCATGTTAGTAGTAACCCAGGTAACCAATGCTCGCCCCTTACGAGCTGCCTGGTAGAAGGTCTATTCTACACAGAGGACCCGGACCAACACAGGGTAATTTTTTTTTAATTTTGTATTTTAAATTTAAGGTTAGTTTAAAATTCAACGTTATAAATTAGTAGTTACTGTTAGTATGCTCGGCTAATACGAGTATTGGCCGATATTATGTCAGAAGCATTGACAACGTTTTAGGTTTGGTGGTAGTACCAACCCTAACCCTAAGGTTTAATCCTGACTCAACTATGTCTTGTCACATATCACATTGGCTATGCCCGCGACTTCGGAGGCGTTTTTATATCAATATTTTATGTCATACATTTCTAAATTAAAATTCTCGAATAAAGGTAGCCTAAGCCATTTCTTATTAAATTTGCTGTCTGCCAGTGAAATTCGTATTCAAATCGGTCCAGCCATTTCACAGATTAGCGGCAAACAGACAGGCTGACAAAAAATCTAAAAAATACTGTTTTTGTATGTAACCTTGTTAACATACATTTGCATTTAGTAAAAAACAGTTATTTTAAGATCACATACAGACACTCCAATTTTATTTACTTGCATAGATGGGATAATATATAAATAACAAAATTTAAACTTGATCAACAACATGACGGTATAGGAACAGATCATAGCTTACTTCGTGGGGCGTCACAATCGAGGGCTGGATTTTTTCGACCCCTGTGGTGATATCATCTTTTGAACCTGACAAACTCAACCTTATCACAATAGCTATTAAAACTAATTTCGCCTAATAAGGATTTGTCAACGTAAGTTCAATGCGAAGCACTATTGTCAGGATAATACCACGATCAAACGCAGCCATTGTCAAAAAGGCTCTATTTTAAATTGAACCTTGTTGCTGTTTAATAGGGCTGTGTTTGGTTTGTTTGTTAATGTGCATAGTAAAAGCGGATAAAGGGTGAGTGAGATTCATTTAATCGTCCACTGTCACTGGGTCTCTTAATTTTCATTGTAATAAATGTGGGGTAGTCTTAAATGTGTTGAGGAGTGATGTCATGCAGCTTAAGAATTTTCAACTTAAAATTAAACCTGAACAAAGGACGAACTAATATTTTAGTGGTAGTGCGTGCTGCGCGTGCTACTTCGACCGTGTTTTTATTTAATTTATTTATTTTATTTATTTCTTAAATAAAATTCTAAAATAAAAGTAGCCTAAGCCGTTCTTTATTAAATTAACTACCTGTCAGAGAAAGTTCCGTCAAAATCAGTGCAGCCGTTTCAGAGAATAGCGGGTACAAATAGACAGACAAAATTATATAAAATACTGTTTTGGTATATGTACACTTGTAAACATCCATATTATTAAGCATTTATTAAAAAACGGTTATTTTAATATTACATACAGGCACTCCAATTTTATTTATTTGTATAGATTTCATCATCAGCTAATCGTGGATGCATAAGTATGTACCAACTAACACAAACATAAACAAAGTAACTAACAGTAAGCTAATTTTAGTAAATACTTATGTTATATTCGTAGTATACTACAAAATAGAAATAAATAGTAAGTACACCAAACGAAAAAAATGCACTCCATTAATTTAGTTGAATAGGTATTAGTGCTGAGTATCATGTATTTAAGATCCTTGTGACCCTGTTTTATGCAAACAAAGATTATGATTATGAATAAAATAAATGATGTACAAGTTTTCCGGCTACCGTTTCCTCCGGGCCGGAACACGTGAATATTATTATGGCGGCAGGAATAGGTAGGGCGATAGATCCTTAATCGGACGACACAGCACTCTACAACCACAAGAGAATAAGTAGAGCTTATTCGGTGTCCGACTTTGACGCTCGATTGATTCCCGGGGCATCTGTTGTATGAGTTTTTTAATTTATCCTAAAAACCCACTACCTAGGTGAGTTTGTGCCCAATATGACGATTTGTCACCTGTCACATCACCTAATACCCATTTAACGACATGATGAACTAGAAGTATGTCTTCCAACCACAGAATAGCAAGGCACCTAAAACATCTATGGTGTCTATAGGCTGCGGTTGTCTCTTACCATCTAGAGAGCCGTGGCTTGTTGGCTGTCTTATCCTATAAAAAAAGTTTCACTCTTATATAAAAGAGCAATGTATTTTCGCTTATACAAAACTAATTTGATATTTTTAAGTGAACAAGAGAACGCTAAGGGACCAAATCAAAGACTCCTTAAATTGTTTCGAATGTCCGGCGAAGGGATGTTTATTAGATTTACAAGGGGAAATGTCTTTTATATGGAAATACGTAAATATACTTCATTATATATCCCTGTCTCACTCACGCATCACACGTTTATAGGTTTATATAAAATCTAGAAAACACATTTAAAAACACACCAGGGTTACTTAGTAAAATAAGAATTATTATTTATTTTAATCGCCTCTGTAGTGTAATCTGTTAAGACCATTAGCCGTGCAAAGTCCCGGGTTCAATTCCCAGGTCGGGCAACTTTTCTTACATGTTTTTCAGATCATTCTGAGTAAGCATAACTTTGCCTGGGATTGGAATATGTCCGAAGTATAGGCTTGCCATCTATCACATCATGGACCCTAGGGCCTTGCTAATCGTGGATGTTCTAGTATATCTACTGGACTTACGTGTCGTAGATATACTAGTTCACCTCTACCTTCCACTTCCAGGATAATAGGCGTGAAGGTACTTTTTCTTTCGTCACTGAGTGCTGCATTC